>VZRU01009180.1:0-46322 GCA_013398155.1 Pedionomus torquatus
TTGGTTCATTTTACCCCAAACCAGGACACTGAGCATCAGACAAAGATGCCGGGTGAAGGAAGAGATGGGAGACAAAGGTGGGAAGTGAATTATTGGTAATGGCCAGGAATGACTTTGCTGCCAAGATGAATGAATTGATTACAGGAGTAGAAAATAACCCAAATTAGATATCACTTTTGACATTGTTAGGACATGTTGTCTGCCAGCCCCAAAGATTGATCAGATGGCAAAAGAAAAACATTTGTCTTTTCTACAACTGTTTGTATGCTATTTGGATTACTTTTGTAATCGGCAACATATTAGCAGACGTGTTGAGTGCCTTTGCAAGCAAGACTTGGCTCCCCAGAGCTTCCATCAGTGTTGAACATCCTTCTGTAAAAAAACAGGGCAAAATAAAGTAAATGCAAGCTCAAATAGTCTGTTAAATCAGACTTTTATTGAAAGAAATGAGGGTAGTCTATCAAAGATGTACAAAGCAGCATATGCGTTTACTGCTGAACTCTAAAGACAGAGATCATGAGGACTGTTCCAAGAACTGTGCGGCAGGTAAAGGGGCTTGCTGAAGAGGATGTGGTAGATCATGTAGCACTTCTTTGGTGTGGGTTTTTCTTTTTCTCATGAGGCAGTGAATTCATTAATGTGTTTTCATGGGGAAGGAGTCTCAGGACAAACACACTTGAGCACACTCAGCTCTTGCATAGAGTGAAAACCAGAAATAGACTTGTGAAGGCTGTGGAGGATAGAAAATCAGGAGGCAGCACCAGTGTGTGCAACATTGTCTTGTGTGGCACCCTACAGAAAGAATTATGTGACTTTGCTGGTGAATTGATTAAAGGACATCTGTGCTTTCACTCTGACTCAAATTAGTGATAATGAAATCTTTTTTTTTCTTTAATTGTGTGGTTTCGCTTCTCCTTATGGCCCTTCCTAGCAATTTTTTTTTATTTGTTTTGGTATTGTATTGGTACAAATACTGTAGTATGCAAACTGTATTTTCTGTTTAAATGATTTTAGAGTATTCAATGTGTTTGGTTTGATGTTAACTATTGTTGTGGGTAACTCAGGCAAAAGGTGGAGGGGGAGAATGATGGTGTGCATTTTAAATTTGGCAGAGCTCCAGCAGGGTGCTCACTGGTGAGGGATGGGGAGAACAACTGTCCTACTTGCTGGCAGAATGCAGTTAGCATGAAAGCAGATAATAAATCAGACTCTGCAAATCAGTCACAGAGGCTGATTTTTATTTTCATACAATTCAACAGCTAACTGCAGTTATTACCTTCTGTGGAAAAAATGGATGAACAGTACAACCTTTTAGGTTAGAGTGATAGAAGGTTCTTAATATAATAAAAGCTTGATACCTTTCCACAGGACCACTTTCTTTGCTTTGGCTAAGAGATTGAGGGTGATCTGGTGGTGATGAAATAGTTATTTTTTAGGAGCCAAATACTGAAATCAAACTCTTGAATACACAAACTTGAATATAAGACTACCTTTATGCTAGTGTTAAGTCACAGCAGCAAAGTATCGTCTGCTGGAGGCAGCGTGGATTTTGTTCTAGGTGTGTGATCGCTGTTCTAAAGTAGAATTGAGTGAGACTGGTTACTTTGAGGTGGCTGAGGTAGATGATGATTTCTGATAGCAGTCCTTTGTGCTGAAGCTAGAAGAGGAACCTCTAAAATAAATGCAACTTTCTTGTTTCTGCTTATAGTTGCTTGTAACTCTGATGAATTCAAGCAGGTACGCTCACATTTGTGGAAATTGATTAAAATGATGTGAAACTAGAGAGCCTGATTAGTTTGGACTCCGTCTACCCTCTCACTAAATGTTGAGTTCTTTTCTTTCTGAGAAAGTTCACTTGTTTTGAAGGTGAAGAACTGTTTCCCACTTAAATTGTTACTTTAGCAATTTGGTTCTATTCCTGCCCAATATATGAACCCAAACCTCTTCAGACTTGGCCTGTATTGGAAAGAAGTAATTTTCAATAATAATAATAATAAAATCAATTAATCTTTCCTTCTTTCATTAGTTCTTTGCTAATGATGTGGGCGTCTAACAGTGCAAGACTGTTAATTTTTTGGCCAATAATGTGTTTGTAGAAGTGTTTGAGGTAACCGACAGTTAAATAGATTGAGTGTGATGCAAATGAAGTGGTGATGCCAAAATTAAGAGTTTACCAGAATAAGGGACCTATTATAACACTGTTTAGCAATGAGTCTTTTGAAAGCTATAATGTATGTTGTGTTTTCACCCACCTACCTTCTAGTTGAGCAGTTTAAGATATCAAAGCTTCAAGTTTAAATTTGCTGGTATTATTGTTCACGTTTTTTCTTCTCCCCACTACTTGCTGCCAGGTCTAGTTCTGAGTTTCAGGGCCATTGGCTAATGGCACATTCATGTGTTGCTGTTTATGTTCACAGTAACTTTGGTTTGGATAAATTATTGCTTCAGTGGGAGGATTACCTTAACTAATTCTTCTAATTTTTCATAATTTGCACCCTTGTGGTTACCAAAGAAATTATTTGATGGTTCTAGCTCCAAAAAAGCATATGCATGTAAAGTTTTTTAATCAAATGGCATGTGGGCAAGGAGTCAGTGCTTCCCAGTGGCTTATATTTGAAAACAAAACAAAAAAAAACCCCTAGCCTGATTTTAGGGAAACGCTAATATCTTTGGGTTACCAGTGCCCTCTTGAGGCAAAACTGAAAGATGCCGCAGTCTGACAGCAGCAGTGTAACTGAAACTGTTGATACCTGCTCTGGACTTCTAAATAGTGATCGCAGACCAACGTTTGTAACCTGGTTTTACTGCTTTCTTGTTTTGTAGGTGAAAACACTAAAGAAGATCCACAGGGGAAGAAAAGTCTGAGTGAAAAAATTTCTCTCTATAGAGGTGACATTACAGTGCTTGAGGTTGATGCCATCGTTAATGCTGGTAGGACATTAAATATTTTACATTGTTATGTCACAACAATCCTTTATAAGGCCATGTTGCAGGTTTGAACTTTGAAAAGCTGTGTAAAATTGGCATGTTCTGTGGAAACCTCTTGGAAACTACATAATTTTTCCCTGGTTTCTCTATATTGCGTCTGTTCATCCTGTGTGCCTTTACTTTGAGAAGGAGCATTGAGAAACTGTAATAACACAGTCACAAAAAAAAATAAAATTAGATCCATCTTTTGACTTAGCTTGAGCAGCTGAGACTTCACACTTCATCTTGCAGAAGGCTGAACTTTGATACTAACCTACTTACAGTACATTCTGGTCTGTTTTTATAAATCAAGGTAATGTAAAAATCTTAACAATAAGGTGATAGGCAAACTGAATTTCTGTTTTATGTGGCTTGAATATTTGCTTTCTTGTAGGGAGAATTCTCTTTCAGACTTTTGGTCACGACCTATAGAGTTTTAATACCTGTTCTCACTTAGTGACTGTGTCTCCATGTATGTAACTGAGGTGAAGAGCTGCACAGAGCATCTTCTTGTGACAAAAAAAAAGGAGGGAAGAAATGCATATGCTATTAGTTTTTTTGTGTATTAGTTTGTAATAAGCTAATTTGGCTGATTGGCAAAGACTGTGGGAAGGTTTCCCCCTATGCACATGCCTCAGCCACATCTTGCCTGCACTCCACACCCCAAAAAGAATATGTTTTTTATTTCTAGAGACTGGAAATTCCCCCTCCCTGCCCATGCCTGGTATTTGGCTGATGTTGTCCTTAGCTGTTAGGGGTATTGATTAATTTTAAAGAATTAATTCTTGGTGATACTTGTTTGTTGGAAGGAAACGTGCTACAGTATTTTCTCTGTGATGCAATAAAGTGCTGAGATTCCCAAGATTGTATTGGCCAAAATGAATGTGGTTGCTTACCACAGTGTAAGGCTGTGGAGATGCTGGCTCATGTGCATAAAGAGTACAGAAATGTCTGCTTACACAGTGTGGAAATCAGTAGACAGTGTCTCTTGCATTGTTTGTAGTTTCTTTCTGCTTAACTCCCCACACAGTACTGGGTTTTGTGGAGTACAGATAGAATCCTTAGTTATCTCAAAATGCATTTTTGCACTTCAAGTAATAAGGATGATATTTCCATGCAAAAGTTTTTAATTAATCTTCTAGTTTATTGGTGCGCAAAAGCCTTTCTATGTTACAGGCAAACAGTATGGGTAGCATTCCTGTGGTAACACAATTCTCTCCTTGTTATGTCAGTGAGGCCTCTGAATTGTTAATATTTTAATATTTTTCTCCCACTGATTCTTTCAAGATGATATTTCCAGTAGTGCTCTTGCTGACTTCCTTACTTTATTACTATACAGTAAGTCAATATTAGCATACTTCTCTCCATTTGTATTTAGACTCTGTTCATGGGCCTCCCTTGAATTGCAGGCTGGAGCTGGTTGCAGATTAGCTTCAGAATGGGAATACTTTGCTTTTCCTAATTTAAAGGTTTTTCCCTTTGAAAAAGAGAAATATTTGATTGTCTTAAACTGTCTCAAAGTCTGTATCTCAGACTGCCAATGACATTATCTACGTGTAAAGTTGCCTGCCATCCTGGTAAGGAATGCATCTATGTGAGCAGAAGTGAAAAATGTAACCCAGTTAAAATTAACACATATTAATGGGGAATCTTGAGGAAAGGATTAAATACCTCTCAAAACTACACAATAAAACTGAGCTTCAAAGACTTCAGAAGTAACACAAGATACTCTATGAGCATCTGGAAGGCTTAGCATAAATAAAGTTGTTACTCCTCGTATCTTCTGTAAGTGAGTTGGAGTAGTTGGATTTGGGCATAATAGGAGATTCAGATTAGATTCTGGCAAACCTAATTGGAAGAGACAGCAATTATCCACTGTATCTGGCTGGTTTGTGGCAGCAGTGCTAGGTCCGGACGTTGGAACAAGTGGGCTTTTGAGATTCTTCTAGCCTCTTTCTTCTGTAATCTCTCGTAATTCCTGAAGTGCACAATATATTAACTATTATGAATTGCTAATATTCTTAGATTAAAATATTTAACCTATAGTTACCTTGGAAAATCAAATGTTCTCTATATATCCATGTAGTAATTAAATTTTAAGTGTAAGTTTTTGATTTGCTGAAGGTTTCAGTGTTACTTTTTTTTTTGTTTAAGATTAAACCTTTTAAACTTACTGTTTAAAAGAATAGCTGGAAAGCTAAGTGAGGAAGATGATGTTTTGGTTCAAGATACATATTATTTGTATGAAAAATGTAGTTGCTGCATTTGAGAGTAGGTTTTGGGTTTGGTTTGTTTGGTGTTGTTTTTTTTTTTTTAAATCAAAAGTTTCTGAGAAATTGTAGCATTTCTTGGATGGTTTTTAAAAACATGTTTCTACATTCTGGTGCTTTTGCAAAGATCTCCATTGTTTTCCCTTCTGCAATTAAAATTATCGAAGCCTAAAACAGATAAAGCAAAAAGTAGTTATGTCCTGTTTCTCCTTTGGAAAGCTCAGTCTTGCACTGTCTTGTAGTGTAACTAATGTAGTTGCCACAGTACTTGTTTCTGTGCACAAGTTAAATAAAATGTAGCCTGTCAAACATGGACTAGAAGATGGACTTTTTAAAGGTAAATTTGTGCAAATTCTTTTATGTGTAAGGTCTTTTGGTTCTCCTGAATGTTAATGACTGACGCTCTCCCTAATCCAGGGTTTGCAACTGGCAGAAAGAAGGAAGAGACTTTCCTTCTGAATTTAGGAATTCCGCTGACTGCATATGCTGTAATAAAAGGTTTAATATACAGCAAGTCATAGGAAATGAAAGCCAAAGGAAGATACTTATGGTTTGAATGTTTTCATTTACACAAAATATGCCTTAAATAAAGGGAATAGCATGGCAAATTCTGGGGCTGTGGAGGGGTTCCTGGTGGTTCAGGTGGTAGCCAAATCTGGAGACTAACATCTTGGCAAAAACCTCTAATATCTGCCCGTGAGGGATAATTAAGGTATAAATGGATTTACTTGATTAAATAGGAGTGTGAAAATATGTACAGTAACTTGCCTGTAGTTCTGACTTGGTACAGTGATGTCCTCTGGCATCAGAGTAGTGCCAAGTTTATTTCTGAGTTATACTATGCAAACACCTCTCTTAAATTTAGTAGCTTATCTTATGTTCTGAATTCTGTTTTGCCTTTGAAAGTCTCATACATAAAGGAGCCGGTTACAGTGGTAGCTGAATTTGTTTCATTAGGCTAACAAAGGTGTTAATGGTGATCCTGTGTAGCTAAATACTAGGATATCACTGAGGAGGAGCACTGCTACAAAAGGATTCCCTTTTTCCTAGACTTGAGCAAATAAACTGAATGTTGCTTACTTTCCAAAAATGTTTTACAAATATTTTATGTTGAAAGAGGACAGCTATGGAAACAGTGGAAGTAAGAGTTTGTGTCTGCTCATCGGCAAAACAGCCACTTTGAAATCATTCACAATCAGATTGAGGATCATCTTTTGGCTTTCTGAATACAGTTAGAGTTAACCTGAGATGCAGTGTGATGGAGGAGATAGTTCATTTTGCTAAAATAGATGTAAATCATCTACACCTGTAAATGTGTTACCCTTCCAAAATCGCTCTCTAAAACTCTTGGTACTGATTGCATCACAGACAGGTATTTGTTTAACTTGATGTTTTGCTGAAGGTGTCCTGTTATGTTAATTTCTTTCCTCCCCTTTTTAAGGATTCAGTTAAGATTTCTAGCAAAATCTTATTTTTACTCTTACATGCTTTTCTGTTCTTTAAGTTTTAGGCTCAAAAAATGTGCTTAGGCTGTTCCTGAGGCATGTACTTACTGTGTAAATTATAATAACCAGCCTTTTAAACAAATTAAACTAGATGTCACTTCATCCTCGTGCCAAAAGCATTTCCAGCATCTGGAAGTCAGATAACTGCAATTAGTTCACTTCCAAATAACTTGTGGGATCTGATCTTGGGGTGTGTGTGTATATCTTTAGGGGAGGGAGCGGTTAGGGGTTGTTTAGTCCCTCTGCCCCTTTTCCTGCAGTTCTTTTAGCACACGTTTTATTCGTTTATTCATACTGCAGGCATTTCCTGATAGAAAGCATTTCTGTGAACCAAATAAGCTATGTGCTTATGTTATGTAAAAACATAATACTGGAATACTAAAGCTACAAAATGTGTAATACTGCTGCCTCGCCAGCTCCCTCTACCTTAGTGTTTTTGAGCTTCTCTCTCCAAGGTTAATATAGATTTAGGGAACAAGTGTTTCTGCTGGCAGTTAAGTTAGCAGCAGTCCAAAATAAGTGGTGTATGTTCAGAGTTGTGTCTTTAAAAAAATAATTATATTCCTCGGTCTGCTTCCCAGCTGCCTCTGCTTTGAAGTCTGGAGAGTATCACGTGATGGCTTAGGTCGGTCTGATGTAGTAACACTGATCCTCACTGAAGTTTTCAGGGCCTATTGGAAAAACTAAAAGATTCATCTACCAGTCACAGAGCTTATTGTACTCACTGTTAGGCTTCTTTATGTATGTCGTTTTTACAGAACAGCTAATCCCAAAGACAGAAATAAATAGTGACAGCCTCAGTAAGGTTGGAAAAATAAGTTGCACAAGACTTATAGTATCAGCTAAGCAGTAAATACTAAATTTGCTCTTCATTTCTAATAAATATAGGGAAAATATGTTGCTATTTATATTGTATTCAGTAACTTTTAAATCTGAAGTAGATAAAGGAGTTGTGCTCTCTGAATGGGGGAGCCATGTATGTCTATGTACCTGATATACCTTAAGCAATGGTTCATCATTGTTGACCTAGGGTATTTGTTCATTTCTTACTTGTTAATAAATCTTACTGACCCTGTTCTAAGATAAGAAGGCATGTATTCGTGAGTGTGGGGTTGTTGTTTATTTTCCCTAACTAGAAGCAGTATCAAGGGGGAAGTGATCATGGGTGGGGAGGAAAGGGTTTTCCTTATTTTTATTTGATTGAGGGGAAGAGACTTGCAGATCACTAGAAGAAATGTTATTTCTTCTTAGTTCTGAAAAAAACGTTCTTGGAAATCTGTACCAAAGTATGGTACTAGAACAAAAACCTTTAATCTACAGGAGAAAGGAAGGTGATCAGTTCTATTCAAGTAGGTATTTCTGGTAATAAGTCTATAGTGTTGTTTCTGTATTAGCAATTAGATGGTTGCTACAGTTACGGCAACTAGGTGGCTTCCTTTAAGCTCTACTGAAATCATCTCCAGTTCCCCCAAATTTGGGGAGAGCCTATCATTTTTAAGGGGAATATTTTTTCCATATGAGAAAACAAATGGGAACTAAAATCTTGCTTTAATAAATAGTGAAAAGAATTAGTGAAGAAAGGAAGTATAAAACTTAAATCCTTTTTTTTTTTTTTTTTTAATCAACGCCTGATGCTGGAATTCAGTTGTGGAACCTCATGCTGCTCCAGAACAGGTTTCCTCTACAGGAGACTGTCTATCTGCAATGGATCACTTCAGCTGGGGATGCCTGTTTGGCAGCCATGCTGCATGGGTCTATTTGGTTGTGCAAGACCAGCCTAGTGAAGGTATGCAGAGAGGAGGATCTTATTGTGACATATTTTCAGGGAGGGAGTTACATCCGAATCTTTTTAATAAATGTGTAAGAGTTTTAAATGCTTGTCCTTTTGTATCTCCCAGTACTGGAAATTTCTGGAAGTGGAAATTGTTTAGTTTTAAATACAACAGTTTGCTTTGCTTGTTGCACCGCTGGTTTCACCTGGAGCCTCTTCATGACTTAAAGGATGAAATAGCAGTTTTCATACTAAGACTTAACTTTCCCTAATGAAATATACCTTTATTCCCTCAGGCTTCTGACTTCACAACCATGTTTAAGTATTTTAGTGTAACAGCAACATCTTTCTTCAGTTTTCTGACCTAGAGATAGCAAAAGACTTTCTTCTAGACTTTTCTTTTCCTGGCCTTGACCTTGAGGTATAATCTGATTATTTAATTTTATGAAGCATCCCATTTTTCTCAAGTCCAAAATTACATATCAAGGTAGAAGTACTATGTATTGAGTCTGGGATATGAATATATTATCAGTGAATTATGCTTAAATGAGTGTGTAGGTATAGATAGTGGCTGAGCTATGGCTTTCCACATAAACAGCTTGTTAATGTGCAATCAGTCACTGCAGTTGCCTTGAACTTGGTACTTAATGAACAGGTGGGGAAAAAGGATAGATTCTAATCCAGAACAGATCTGACATCAGGCAGTTTCCCTGATTGCTAATCCATCCATTTGGCAACTTAATTTATCACACAAAAATTTCATCTTGTAGCTTCTGAAGTAGAAATTAGCTTGGAAGTGGCCTGTCTAAATATTATGAAGGTATTTGAGTCAGTTGCTGGGCCTGAACTAGTATTGTGTATGTACTTGCTCTCCCCCTTTTTATTTTACAGGGTCCAGTAGTTCTTTCTCTGGAGCTTATTTGAAATTATGCTATAAGTCCCATAACTTAAATGTTCTTGCTATTGAAAATAGAAGCAACAAAAATAAAACCTTCCCTTAAGTTGCTTATAGGATTTTTAGATGGAATGGTTGCCATTATTAACATTGATTTTTGTGGGTTTTTTGTTAGTTTTTCTTTTTCCCTAGCTGAGCTAAACACACATGACTGCTTAAGCTGGGAGCTTCTTAGTGAGTTTGATGTCTAGTAGTATTTTTGTAAGCATGCTTTAAATGTTCTAGCTCCAGTATACAGATAGAGAAACTAAAAACTTGTATTGAATTCTCTTACATGCAGTCATCAGGCATCCACCTATAACTTACACTGTTGTAATTTCCTCAAGGAATAGAAACAATAATGATAACAAATTGTTGTTAATTTGGTTTTCATCTTTAGTGTGAGCAGACTGTGGTGTTACTCAAAGGTTTCTCAAGTTAAATTACAGTTGGTGCAATTATATTTGCATGCAGAGCCTCAGACTAATTTATGTATAGTCCCCACTTACTCATCAGAAAAGTCAATGTTAATAGTTGAGGGAATCGGTCATTCTCAGTCATGGCATCTATGAGTGAGTTTATTACTACTTTCTGTAGAAAATACTTTAAGCGCAGCTGGTGAGTAAGACATGGCTAAACTTGCTCTCTGCTTTTGGTCTAATTTGCTTTCAGTGTAGATATTCTCTTTTAGTGTAATACTAATTTGTATAAAACCTAAATATCTGTGTAAAGTGGCAGTGATCAAGAGAATAAAACCATAGAAAAGTACAGCTAGAGGTGAAGTTTAATTTAGGGGAATTACTTTAGCTGCTCTAAGAATGTAGCAAAGGCTTAAAATTGAGACTAACTCAGAATTGTACTGCAACAAGGACAGTCACAGTATACTTTGAAAATATTTCCTGTATAATCAGTATAACTCAACAAAAAAAGAAAGGATTGACTTGAGAAATTGAGAAAGAAATTGATTATTATGAAATGTTGCCAGTATGCTGGTATATTCCACCAGTGTGCTTACAGCTGTGTCACTTGGCTGACAGAGATGGCTTCTGGATGGGTCTGTGCCTCCAACACAGGCTTGGGCCTTACTCTGCCAAATCATATCTTGTGCCTGTGAGCTGAGAGTCTCAGGTGGTGAAACGAAGACCTAGACCCTAAATGCCTACAAGGGAAGCTTTGCCCATCCACCTTACATATGGCCAGATACTGCAAACAGATAGGCACTTCATATTAACAAGCAGTGGGGTGTAAGGATTCACTGATTTACTGAGAAGCCATAAAAAAAAAAGCAGTAGAGAAGAAAATATACTTCCATTGGAGCAATGCACTCAAAAGTCTCCTTAAACTAATGGATTGTGGATACCAGACATGCAGCAAGTTACTATTCAGAGCAATGCTGTTTGACTTCACATGTTATTGCATGCTGGCACAGAAATCTGATAAAGGTGCAGGATATCTAAGTATCTAATGGCTCAATATCTAAAACAAGTTGCCCAGAAAAGTTGTGGATGCCCCATCACTGGAAGTGTTCAAGGTCACTTGAAGTGGATTGGGCTCTGAGCAACCTGATGTGGTGAAAGATGGCTCCGACCAGGGCAGAGGGGTTGAACAAGACGGTCCTTTAAGGTACCCTTTCAATCCAAACCATGCTGTCATTTTGTGAAAAACATGATGTTCTATGGTGCATGGTTTTATTTAACAATCTGGTCTTCATCAGTGTTGATGCTTTAAGGCACGTTTTGCCTACACCAATACCTTCTTATTTTTTTGTGACTCCATTGCTGAAACCATTTATTGTCTGTATTTCTAGGATCCCTGGGGCAATAAATATCTCTGTATAACATGTGTGGCTGATACTTTGTATTTGAGGTTGTTTTTATTAACAAAACTACTTAGAAGCTTTATAAATACATGTAAGACATCTCAAGTAACTTTTACACTTTCTGGAGGAGAGGAAGAATGGGTGGGAGTAGAGGACATTACTTGGATCATTTGTGACTTGTCAGGTTTAGAAGTAATTAATTGTATTGAAGTGTGTTTGCTTTCACTTCATCTCTTCACTTCTTAGGTTTGTGCTTGGCCACTCAAACTTCACACGCTTTACTTCCCTAAAATTAGACACTGTGTGTTTTGCAATCAGGGCAGTTGGAGCTGTGTGGGCTCTGCTGGAGATTCAGGTTTCTAGCAGTGTTCAGTGATTGAGGGGAATAGTAACAGGCTGCAAAATGCCAAGCCTTTCACTGTATCATCTTCTCTTTTTGCTTTTCTGACTCTGCTTTATTTTATTCTGTGCAGTTTGAGAGGGTGGAGATTTAAAATCCCTGCACCTGTTAGTAGAACTTCTTTCCTGTATTCCAGGGCTGTAAGGTGGACTTTACTAGCCATCAAACCGAGGTGATTGTTGATCCTTCATGCCATGATTACCGTAGCCCTTTTTTGTGTGTGATTATCTAGAGGAAACTAATAACATATAGGCAAAACACCTGTAAAGTTCTTTTTCTTGAACGTCTTTACCTGCAGGTGGAAAGTGGTGTGTGCTGCCATGAATGCTTTCTGACAGCAGGTGGCAATAGTGCTACTGTTACGGTGAAACCACTTTTTGCCTGTACACCTTAATTTTCCTGAACATAAAATCAGTCATGACTTCAGCAGAGGAACAAAATGCTCAGTGTATTCTAGGACAGTTTGTTGGATAGGCCATCAATACAGGATGTACTTACTAAATGTCTACTCCATTTCATTACAAGTGTTTAGTGTGTGTTTGAAATAAAATAGGAGACAAATGTGGTTTAGAAGAACTGTAAGCATCTGTTTTACTTCACAGAGAAAAATATTTAGGAAGGACCGTGCTATCAGCCTGTCTCATCCAAGATTTGAAAGCTCAACTGTCATCTTGAGTACACGGATGGAGCAGTGTAATGGTAGAAGCTACTCAAGGTTGTCCTGAAAAAATACACTTTGTTTCATAATATTAAATCCATTTTTAATCAGGACTTGGGAGGATTATCCACATGGTTGTGGGTTTTTTAAGCCAGTAGTTGCAACAGTGTGCTCTCACTCAAGACAGGCATGTAACATGGTGTCTTTTCACGCTTTTACATTTAAAAAACTTCAAACCAAGCTTCTAGTAATTGCAAAGTGTTAGGACATAAAAGGACTGCTTTGACTTCTATCTACAATATCTACATAATCTTGGCAGTGGGTGGTGAGCTGGTAGGCTGGGATTATCCATATAGTGTTAATCTTGCTGCCTCATACTTCTCTGTCTTGATGTGTGTTTGCTCTTTCCTACCTTTACGTTGTAATGACAAACACATTGGGATGGACTAGGTTGTTCTGGGTTTGTACAAGTCCCAGGGAGTGTAAGTAATGTAAGGTTAGCATGGCAATTAGTATTTCTATGCATAATGTAATCCTGTTAAATAGGTACAGGTAAGTATTGAACAGGGGAAGGTCTACTTTGGCTGGAGCAAGTAAACTTTAGATTGATCTCATCTAACTTCCTAGATGCAAAAAATGGAATAACTATTCACCAAAATGGTAATGAGAGTTGATGTCCAAAAAAGCTGTTGTATAGCTGTCTGGCTGACCCTGTCTGTCTCTTCTTCCTTCTCCTTTGGCAGGAGGCATTGCTTTTGCTTAGTTCTCTTAGATGCTGAGTAGAAGACTGATGCTGTGTCTTCCACCCTTTTTAAGACTTCAGATTTGCTGGGTGTTTTGCCATTTGCTGCAGACTTTGGGAAAGCTTTTCAGAAATGTTAGTTGTTTGACATGCAATTTCAATTACTTGTTACATAAATAATTATGGGCTGTGATATGAAGTTGTTTTGGTTTTACGTGTTGTTGGAAATGGACTTTTCTGATGAAAACATTTGTTGCAAAAACGGAAATTGCTTTCTTTAGGACTTCATAATATCTCTTGCTTGAAAAATACTATTGAGGGTAGAGCTTAGCTTTAAAACTGTGAGCTCCAAACCCTTTTGTGTGACTTGCTGTCATGGTCATAAAAAATAGTAATGGCAGCTAAACATACATCAAAGCACAGTGGAGGCTTGCAAAAGTGGTATTTGCTTTTTAATCCAAGCACAATGGCAAGTGATGTTTGCATCTTGTGCAAGTAATAGACACTTGTATGTTTACATGCCTTTGTTCAGAGTTGTTTCTGAAACATGCTGTGTTGTTTGGATGTATGTGGGAATTGTTTTAATTACAGTATTGAAGATGCTGCAAAGCTCTATGCTTTTTTGACAACAGTAGGATGATGAGCTACTGCTGTTCCCATTCCTGATTCACTCAGAGGTGACAAGAATGTTCAAGGTTCATTTTAATATCTCCTGCCTGGGTTGTCACTTGCATGATGTGCTTGAATGGCCAAGAGGGGACATGGGTGGTCCTGTTCCTTCCTCCTTTTGTGGTACCTTGTCCCAAATACTGAACCCTTGGCTGCAGAGGAGCTATTCCAGGCTTTGCAGCTTTTTCCCTGAGCTGTGCTGAAGGGCAGGCTGTTTCATAAAGCAGAGATTACTTGGCTTTTGTAGGAGCTATGTTGTAATGGCTCTTGTTCTCAGATGGTTTCAGCAGTGATGCCTTGCAGCCTGGGGCTTTCATTGCCTATTGTGTTTGACTAGTTGAAATTTGTGGAAAAACACTGTTTTGGAAAACTTTTTAGGATTACTGTTCCTTCTCCCTCTTGTCGCTTGTGTATCTATGCTGCAGTAACTTTATTCTAGTGCGCAACATGAATCATTAACTATGTCTCTGTAGCACCTTTGGTTTATGCTCTAAAGTTGGTTCCCATAAAGTCATAAATAGGAATAGTTAATATCTGGTATGGCTGTTGTAGGCTGTCTGAAAAAGATGGTTCTGTCAGCTCTATTTGATTTGTATTTAGAATGTTGTGCATTGCAAATCCATGTTAGAAATGTTTTTAAAGTGTGAACCATATTGCTTTTTCAACAGAACTGTACTCTAGTGTCATGTGAAATCACTTTTTATTTAAGAAAGAGATGGTATTGCTTTTAACTCTATCAGAGTGGATTATAGAGGAATGTAAGTCTTCCCAGTGACTTGATATGCTAGATAATATTATCTGGCAATCCATTTCCTTTACATATATAAGAATTTGTGGTGTACAGCCAATTTCAGAGAAACTGGGGGGTTTTTTTGTGTGTTTTTTGGTTGGTTGGTTGGTTGGTTTGGTTGTGTTTTGTTTTTTTTTAATCCCGTTGGCTTCAGTCCACTTTGAAGTGATTATTTTAAGCAGTGTGGCCCGTGGCACTACTTAACTAGTTCTGAATTTCTGTAAATCTGAGTCCTGATATCATTATTTCTGAAATTAAAATCAAATTTTATAATGGCTTCCAGACTAGTCAGTCAGTGGAAAAAATGATGGATTTTGCCTGCAGAGTTCACTAGACTGTATAGGGAAAAGTAACAGAGTTTATACATGAGTTCTTATTTCTGAGGTTCTACAACAGTTTTCATTTTAGGTTGGCCATTATCTTAAACAATAAAACAACTGAATCTACCCTGGGGGAAGGGTGGACTAGGACAAATGCAGCAGTTCTTTTTTTCCTGTGATTCCATGGGTGAAGGCATCTCCAAATGCTGGAGGCCAGATGATTTTTGCCTTGGGTCACAGCAGAGCTTTGCCTACTAGCAGTTCTAACCTTGGCCATGACCCAGCTAATTATAGTTGTGTGTTGGTGTTTTTTTAAACACTAGATGACAAACCCCAGTATTTCAGAGAGCTGAGTGATCAGCATTAGGGGCTGCTTTGCCACAGAGTGATTTCTCTACCTTGTACCTCCTTGCTGGCATAAATGAACCTGCTCAGGAGTCTCAGATGTGGTGTGTTGGTAGGGCTTAGAGCCCAGAGTTTACAGCTTAAGAGGCTGCAACTCTAGTTCAGACTAGTCCCCAACACCACTAATAGATTAAAAATAAAAACTTTCTTAAATTTGAAGTGAATCCCCTGACAGCACAAGGAGTGTTTTCAGGTGGCAATTCTCTCTATTGTATACCCATATCAAAGATAGAGTGTAAAGTTTCAGTTCCGTAGTTCTTCCTTAGTGCCCGTGTTTCAGGGGCTGGGTTATATCTGGCTTCTCTTCCTTCATGGCCACATCATCAGACTCAAAAAAGGATCTGAGCCAGAAAGTATTTCTTAGCAATATATCTGCTACTGCCTTCTCTCCCATCAGCAGAGCAGCTTATGTTGACTGCAACCTTCCTTTCCACACTTTCCACCCTTACCCTTTGCAGGGAGAAGCATATGAGAGGGGAAGCACACATGGTGTTGCTTTCTCTCCCTGTGTGCTGCTATCAAATGCAGCCTCGTAACTGCAACCTGGTGTCTCAAATCATGACCTTCAGCCTTTAGTTGCGCAATGAAAATGAACCAATTTTCTGTTTTACAATTTTACTTTCTTAGCTAGGCCTCTTCTAACTAACTGAACTCTGAAATTAACAGCACGTTGTTCAGAACTGTTTCGTCTTGCAGTGATAAGACCTGATTATAGCAAGGGATGGTATGCAGAGAGGCCCTTGCTTATACTTATTGCTAGAACAACCAAGGTCAGGTAATTTTTTCATTTGCCCCGTTGGAGGGTCGGAAACAGAAAAGTGTAAAGGGGGTCCCACCTGCAAGGAGGAGCGGACAGGACAGGTGACCCAGAACTGACCAAGAGGGGTATTCCATGCCATCTGCGTCATGCCCCGTTTAAAAGCTGAGGGATCAAAGGGTCAACTCTCCTTCTTCGATGGCTGATGTCCAAGGAGGACCCTGCCTGTTCATCTGCCTTCGATCCTGACCCAAGCATTCCTGACTCCAGATCTGGAATCCAGCTCCTGTCGATCACAGTCCAGTCTGGGACTTTTCCTGAAGCCTGCTGATGACGTGGTCGTTATCCTGTGAGTTTGATTCGGTTTTGTATATACTGTATACTTCTTTTTCCCTTTTTTCCAAATTTCCTTTTTATTATTGATTATATTATTATTATTTATATTTTCATTAAAGTAGTTTAGTTTTTTTTCTAAACTCTTGAATCTCTTTAATTTCTTCCTCTCCTCTCTTTTTCCCAAAGGAGGGAGGAGGTGGGACATCTGTCAATCAGGTTTTGGTAAATTTGGCTGCAGCCACGACACATCAGCAGTCAGGGAAGCTGTGCTGATGTATTTAAAACCACTTTTTTTCTTATTTGGGCCAGTGCTAATCATTCAGGAAAGCTGAGTGTTTTGTTCTTGTTTCTTGTCGGCCTCTTTTAGAGATCCAAGGCTTTTCTGCTTTGCCTGGGGTTGAGTGAGATGGATGGCTCCTTGGTGTCTTTGCTATAGACACTGTGCCTCGGGAGTCTCCCCTGAGCACTGCTGGAGTCACTTCATGTTTCATAATCCCCTGCTGACAATTAAGTCAATTTGCTGGTGCAAGCGTGATGGAGCTAAGCTAGGACACGTTCCGGTTTTAGCCTGGGTATGGAGTGAAAAGCTTATTCTTCTTCTTTGATCAAATTGAAAATGGAAACATATTCTTACCTGTTCCTGGCTTGGAATATGGATCAGGCTTATTGAACTTATTGCTACCCTTGCTGGACTTCTTATTTAGGAATTTTTTTTACCCTTTTTTTGTTTAAGGGGTGGAGGTATCAAGGCAGACATACATTGTGCTTGGTGCAGAAGATGGTTACACCATCACTCTGCAACAAGAAATGATCCAACAGTGAGCTGAGGAGCCTGGAGCTCTAGATAAGGACCTGCTTGTGAGAGTGGGGGAAGGACATGGTCTCAAGATTTAGGAAAAGGGGATGAGTACTTTGGATCTGTGCAAACTAAGTAGTCTCCCGCCCAATGTATCTCTAACTGGATCAAGGGATTATCTTTTTTTAAATTCCCTGGCAAAATATGACATTCTGCCTGCTAGAAATATTGATTTGACTTGAATTTTTGTGTGTGTGTGTTAAGCAACATTATCTTACAGTCTTGCTAAATATATAATTTAGTAAATATTGTCTTGTTTTACCTTGGCGGCTCTAATTTTTCTGCAGTCCATGTAGCATGCATGCATGTGTGTAGATAGCTGATGGGAGAACGGAATTGGAAGATACTGTTTGAAGAGATTGTTTATGGCTTTATTTTTTTTATACTGATGCAACTGGCGGCTCACTTTTCTTTTGAAAACTTCTGGGAGAAACTGATGTGTTATCAGATGCAGGATTTCCATTCTGAAGTTCTATGAATTATTTCATCTTAAGAATTGACAATCTGAATGTGGCACTTCCAAAGCATCTTTCCTCTCTTTTGTCCAAAGTGTTTGCTTTTTAGAGTGCACAGGTGATTCTTTTTGGTAGTAGCACATTATTGTTCTGATGATTAATATCTGCAAGTTTTATGAAAATGCTGATTTTTAATTTAAGGCAGTTGTGTTCCTGGAAAGATTTGTTTAAGCCTTGAATCTGGAAAAAGCTGTACAGGTTCTTAAATTCTACTGTAGGCATAGTCATGTTCACTTTGGAAGGATTGTTCATCTATAATTTAAGTACATACACAAATCTTGAAAAATAATGTGCTAAAGGGCTATTTCTCATTGAACTTTCTTCCCTTCTCCCCCCCCCCCNTGTTCTCTTTAAAAGCTGCTCTCTAATCACTGTAGTTCATTATTTTGGCTTCAAAGTGTAGTCTGTACAGAAAGGCAATGAGGTGTATCCACATCTAGAAATTAAGCAATAATCATGTAGTTTGGTGTTTCAACAGGCTTTGTTCATTAGTAAGTACAATGATCCATTGTAAGTACTTGCTGTAGTCATGATGTTCTCTACAGTCTGAAGCTTAAACTCTCCAAAATGATATATTCTTTTTAAAATGCATATTCCTCACTGAAGCGGTACTACCAGGTCTGCCAAGTGCAATTCCATGCACCTTGGTGTAATGGTAGCTGTTCTGCAGAGTCATTATGGGAAGAATATTGGAAATTGTGAATGTAATGTGGGCGTACATGGCTTTGGATTTAGCAGTAATTCATGCTCATACTAAGCTCAAAAACAACTACAAACATGACAGAATGATTGGAAAAGCTTCTTTAAATAAAACACATTTGAAGAAATTGAAGCAAGAGAAGGAGAAGCAAAGGCACAGCAAACACAGAGAATGGAGAAATGGGAGCAATAAAACTTAAGTGTTGCAAATTAGTGGGAGAAGGAAGTTAACATGGAAATACAGTTGGGCATGTGCAGGAGAAACTGTTAGTGATTCAGTGGGTATGAATTATTGATGCTTATCTTGTAACTCCATGGACCCAACTCTTAATCATTAAGACAGCACCTACAGATTATGAAGTTTGATTAGTAAAGGCAGGTACAAAGAAATTGATGCTTTTAATTTATTAGAAGAAGAGGGGATGCTTAGACATGCTAAAGATGTGAGTGGGAGGGAGCAGGAGAGGGTCACTTGACCAGGATGTTGTGAGTTTGGGCTGTAATTATACAGCAATTTGGAAGCTTCTTGGCAATAAAAGCAATTAACAGTTTACTCTGAATGAGGGGTTGATCTGTGCTTTAACTTATCCTCTGGAAAGTCCCAACCCAAGAGCCTCCTGGGCAAGTGCATGAAAATGTGAAAGTCAGCCATTCGGTCAAATTTCTTTCACCTTTCCAACCTTAGTGAAGTATGTAAACAGTTGATAGTGTGAGCAAGGTAATTATGAAATGCTTACATTGGGGGAGAGGGAGAGAAGTAGCTTGTGCTTTTTAGTTGTTTTTGTTTTGCATATAAATTGTTTGTTACAGTAACTATTCTCCCTCTATGAAACTGAACCACCTGTAAAAAAAACGCTGCTGGTGTTTGGTTATTTTTTACAGTGCAGACTGTTCTTGTAACATGGAAACTGTGCAAGAAGATGCTCCAGCATGCAAAGACCTCTTGAATTTGGTGTTTGTTTGGGAGGGGGTGTCCTGGTGCAGTCCTGCTGGAGCTTGTGGGCTGCGTGCCCTGTGCTGGCTTCTGCACGCAAGTATAACACTGCATCTTGCTGCCCTCAGTGCTTGCCCAGTAAGACAATGCAAAGCCGTAGCTGCTAAGTGATTCACTATCAATCCTTAAATCTGATCCAAAGATACAGCAAGTTGTATGATAACCACATTCACCTGCACATTATACTGAGATCAAAAGGTCGGTGTTCCCAGACCAACCCTGGTCTATCCTTTGCTGCCTAACTAGCCTCAAAATGTTTTATAAATGGAGACAGAGTTCAGCTTAATTCTTTTTCCTTATTTATTTATTTTTCAGTGAGCACAGCGCTTAATTTATTTAGCTGTTACTGTGAAGCCTTCAGGTAACTAGAGTGTGCTGCAACCCCAGCCTTGCCTGGCCAGGGCTGGCAGGGAGCTCACTCCAATGCTTTCCCCGCCACTGGGAGGCTGAGAATTTTTCATCATGCTGCTTTGCTGTAACCTGGGCAACTTAACCAAATTCCCCTGATATTTTCTTTGTGTTACACCCTGCTTCCCTGCCAAGGGATGACCTGGTGGCTTATTAGCATGGTACCTGGGTGCCCCAGGAGAGCATCCTGTTGTTAAGCGTTTTAACGTCCCTACGGATGCCTTTATTTTGCCAAATAAGAGCCTGTACAAAATTGCCACGCTGATGGCTTATAAAAGGTTGGAATAAACAGCATTTAATTGAACCATTTAGAGATGTTGTGTAGTAATGTTTATGGAGTTGGGCTTTGTGGTGGTGAATGTGGGGAAGAAGGTACAGACCTGCTGCACAGGACTGTGAATGGAATAAAGCACATCGTGTATACTGTGCTTGGAGATTTGTTCATTTTCTATATGAAAATGTCTTCTGCCTTTTTAGAATAAACGTAGTCCGTTTTCCATGTTCCTGCAAGTTGTTCTTTGATGGAGATGCACAAATTGAAAGTAGTAATTTTTTTGACACTCAATGCTTTTCTGCTTGGTCAGGAGAACTTTGTACAGTTGAATTCTTTTCATACTTCTGGGGAAGGCTGAGACAGGTTGGATGTCTAGCTTGAGAACAAATACAAAACTGTAGAAATGTAATTAAAAGTTTGTTTGTTTGTTTTTTGTTATTACTTCTGCTGTCCTGTCTTATTTTAATTAAGTTCATCCTTTGATGAAACTTGCACTCTAAAATACAGTGGGAAATCCATAATGTCTTCTTTTCTTGGATGAAAATCACGGCTGACAGTCCTCCTCTGTGGGCTTACTGTGAGTTTTTGCTGTGAGAGCAAAAGCTCAACTGTGCAAGGAGCAGTATTTACAGGGACAAAGCCAAAGTTGTGAGAGTTAGTACAGAAAGGAAGCACAACTGTGTTCCCTCTGAAGTAGAAAATTACCTTGTAACTCATTCTGTGAAGCAGATGAGCCATCTTGTGTGATTTGACAGAAAGCTAAGGGGAAATATGAGCGTGAATTACAACAGCTAGGAAAAAATACTCTGCTGAAGAGCCCCCTTTCCTCCCCCTTCTGATAATTTTGACTTTATAAAAAAGCACGTTGTCTGGCTACTTTCTGTCTCCTTTGAGCACGTGGATGAAGTGGCCAACTCAGACTGGCAGGATCTTTAAGTGGGGTTAGTGTTCTATGGCAACATGATAACACTGTTTAATCTGGAAGTACTTAGGGCTGCTAATATGTCTGGAATTTGTGCCAGGTGGTCATTTTGTTGTCTAAAATTATACAAGCTAAACCTGGGGGAAGAAAAAAAAAAAAAAAGCAAGCCCCAAACTCAACCCTACAAACAAGTCTAGCAGCTTCACTGTTCATATAATGCTTGGAGCTATTTTGTACAGTGTCTTTAGTTGAACAGGATGAACATAGGTTTGGCTCACCATCTTTCAAAAAGTAAAAAACATTCCCTTTCCAAGCCAGTGAGGGAATAATCCTGCTTGTTAGTTTTTGCTTCACTAATATGAGAAATTTTTTTCTCTATTATTTTTGAACTGTATGTTAAGGTTGTAAATTTCCTTGGAAAGCTAGCAAATGGAACATGCCTATGAAGAGATTAAAGTAATTATACTGCAATGCTCCACTAGCAACAGAGAGCAGTCTGGGATAAAATTATTTGGAGAGATGCCAAAACCAAGTTTGGTTCCATTTTAAGCTAAAACTAATTAAAGTTGTCAGGTCTTACAGTGGTCAAAGGTTGCTTAAATGCTACTTGAAATAAATGAATCTTTCTCAATCGGTAATGCTAGCAGCTACATCGTTGCAGCTGTCTTCATAATAAAAGGAGCTCCAAGAACCTTCTAGTTCTTGTATGTACATTTACCTTTGCATATGTCTTTTAACATGTCAAGTGGTATATTCCGGCCAGTGTGGAGTTACCTGTCTCACCAGCTCACCCATTAGTTTTTTAGTCTATGCCCACCTTTTCCTTTGTTATTTTATTTCACTTTTGAGGAGGATAAACTTCATTAGGTCTCTGTTTTAAGACACTATTTTTCAGAAAAGCTGCTTTGAGTCATTCTATATACTTAAAATGGCTGTACAAGATTCAGGGGTAGGATACAGATTTCTGGAATGTAAAGTCTGATAAGAATATTTTTTGAAATGTAGTATTTTAACTTTTCAAATGTCTTATGCTAAATACAGTTCTGTTGATTAACACATTGGTCATGAAGAAAGTTATAAGTTTGCCAGTTCAAAGTGGTGTAGCTGTCTAGAAAATGTGTTCTGTGTGTTGGTTTTGGTTGTTTACTTTTTTTTTTAATCATGCTAAATATAGTCCACCCTCATGAAACTGCTGATATTTAATAATTCAAAAAATGCATATGGTTTCAGAAATGGACAGCCTATACTCACTGTCAACAGATTTCCGTGAGAATCTGTGCAGGGAATAACGCTTTATATAATGAAGATACATTATCCATATGTTCCTAAAAGTCTGAAATGGTTAAAAGGAATGGAGTTGGGATTATTGTTTTGTTGAGTATTTTTTGTTATCAGATGCTCATTGGCGTGGAGGTAGGTGTATATACTCAGGATGTTAAAAATTAACTTTACAATCTTGTATTTAGTACTTTGGAGGTAAAAATCTTGGCAATGTTTTCCAGTGCCCAACTGGGTGCATTTGCATACCCAGTTCTGGCTTTTTGTGATACAAACCACAATGAAACTTTGGAAGCTGCTCCACTTAGGCATGTGTGTGCACAGTGTTGAAAAAAACCTAACCAGGCAGATCATTCTTTCATGCTTTTCTTAAGGATAAGATGTAAAATTTAGGTACTGTTATTTTATCATAGTAGGGCTTTGGAATGGTGCTGGGCAAGTATCTGAGTGAAATTTGCATTTTTGCCTGAATAACTATGTAGAAATAGATTTGTTTGCATTACTTACTAATCCAGGTATTTTCCTTCTAAGAAGAAAAAAACTGTTGATAACTTTTTAAAACTCATTAAAGTTTTATTATTAAGTCTAGCTGGATCTGTATGTGGGCAGGAAAAAATCTTAGAAGATCTGGAGTAAAGAGGCCCTTGCAAATTCATTTGGCTTCTCTTTTTATTTTTTCCCAAGCAGCTTTGTATTGTTACTTCTAGGTATATATATATATATATATTTACTATGTGGTATCTGTTATGCCTGAGTATATCGAGGAGTATTGAGGAGACAAGCTTGAAAGCATGAATTGGGGTTGGATGTCAGATGACTTTCTGTGCTTTTGGATGTCTCAACCCTGTGATTTTTTTGAAAGGTTTGTGTTAAATTGGCTTTCTGTGTTAGTCTTAGGAAGTAAAAAAACCCCACAACACAAAACCCAAAAAAAACCAACCAAACCCCCCCCCAACAACTTAGTGGATATTGCAGGCTGCAAAGAGGTGCTAAAGATATTTTTCATAAATGAAAATTCTACACAAATGAGATCAAACAGGTTGTGTAAGACTGACCTTGTAATGTCTATGTATAATTTTAGTAATAATGTTTAGCACAATTATGAAATAATACAGTTTCCTGTGGACTTTTGTTGCTGTGCAGCTTACGCTTATAGCAAACGTACGTATCTGAAGCTGCTCATGTTAAGCTTTCAACACCAACCACAGAGGAGACTTATTTAGCTAGACTGGAATGGCAATCCAGAGTGACACTAACAAACCCTGTGGGACTGGGGTAACTCTTAGAGCAGGTGCTCGCTAAGCTGAGGTTTAGCGATTTGTTTCCTCAAACTGTGAGGAAGGCAGCCTGCCTGGAATGTGTTTATGAAATTTCCATGGAGATGACTCCAGTGATCAACGTGTACAGTTAAAAAATTAACAACACCTTTTCATTATAAAGGGAAAAATACGCTTGGGCTGAGTGTGTCGAAAAAAGTGCAATTGTTGTACTTAAGTATTTGATAAAAGAATCTTCAAAGTATTTGTTAACAATAAGACCAGTTATATTATAAGCATATAGACTGGATTCTGTCTTTACATATTACCCCATCAACAGCATTACCCATTGCTTGGCCATGGCAGTTCCTCCATGTCTATTTAGAGCTCCCCTCATCTTTGCAGGAGAAAGGCATCCTTTGACTATCATGAGCATCAGCCTCTATATGGTGACTTTCTTAATGCATAATGGATTTTAAATTGTTTGCTCCTTTTGGTGTTAAAATTTCTGCACCAGCTTTTGACCAAACTACTCTGTTTTTGCCATCTTGGGCCCTGTGGGAAGGAGGGCTGGCTGCCCTTAGCTTTTCAGAAGAACACTTCAGTGCTAAACTTCTCAACTGCTAAATCTTCTTGTTGTAACAGTGATTAGACAGATTCATTGTCAACGGGTTATAAATGGACAGTAAAAGGACTGGACATAAATGTTCACTCTGACATCCTTAATGGAGCAGTTGTGGATGCAGGGGGAAAATACAAGGGAAAGGGGCCGCAGGCACTTGATGGGCTGATGTCTTCTCCCATCATCCCCTGTTGCTCCCATCGGGGGGTGGGGGGAAATCCTGGGTTAGACAGACCATTAGCCTTACTTAGTAAGGCATCTCTTCCTCTTAATAGTATTTTGGAGTAAGTATCTCTTGCTTTTAAAAACTAAACTGCTTGGGCTTCTCAGGACAGGTTCATCTCCCCTCTTTGCCTCTGTCATCAGGAATATATTTAAATTTATGTAAAATATGAAAGAAAAGCTTCTGTTCTTACTTCTGATAACACTGAAGTTCACAGCCATTCTTCCCTTGTAGGAATAAATGCTGTAAGCTAAATCCACCTTCTCTAAATACTTGTTTCCCTTGTATGTTCACAGGTTGCCTTCAATTATTTCAGCAACATGTAGCTGTTTGGAATGTCATGGAGGGGCATGTGCACTTATATATGTGCATTCTAGTAGTCAGAGCCAACCGAGTCAGTGATGTGAAGCTGTGTGCTGTATTCCTAGAAACAGAAATATCTAACTGGCTTTAATTGAGCTGCTAATTGGAAATAACCATTAAAATAGAGATGGACATCCACATGCACACATATGCTTTTTTAACACAGCATTTTAATCAAGTATAGGGTATTATGTTGTTTCTGTGTATGTAGCATGGATAGGACTAGAGTATTTTCTTGCGAAGTTCACAGCGGATTGCCAGATTATTTTTTTCAACTGACAAACTACACTTGACAGTGTGAGTCGCTAACAATATTGAGAAACCATATGTTAATCACTAAAACCCACAAACCCCTGAACAAGCAAACAAAGAAGTCATAGATTAGCTTGTTATGCTGTCTTGGATGACTTGTTTTTCAGTAGGCCTATAAGGATTGGTTTCTACTGCCCACCAGTTACTTAATCCTGTTTTTATCAAGAAAATTTGGTGGAAAAGCTACTAAATCTCCTTTTCTAAAACAAGAGCTCTTTATTTATTGTTTATCGGGGAACGATTAAAATCAATGTGAATATATCTGTTTATGAAGGCCCTAAAGCTTGTAATAGCTTTCTTGCTTGCTTTGGGGTTTATTTAGGGTTTTTGAAGGCCAGGTAGGAAATACAATTTTTGAAGCAGAAACTGAATGCCTCGGTTTTATATTTGTTTGTTTGTTTGTTTTGTTGGAATTTTAGGATTAAAATACTATTATAAAGGAGACAGGCCTTTAAACAGTGCCAAAGCAATAACTGTAGCGTTTAAATTATGTGTCTTGTTTTTTCAGCAAAATTCTTAAGGTTTCAGTACTCATATGTCAAAAGAGTGATATTATGTACACATACATGATTGCTTTTTATGACTGAGTACTTCAGTGTAAGTATTGAGTATTTCACAATGAGAAATAAAGAGTTTTTCTGTTTACTACTGGTAAACAGTAAATATGCTCTTTGTGTTTTGTATCAGTGCTTGAACAAGTAAGTATCAACAGCTATACAATGAAAACTGTTGCTTTCTCACAAAATCCCAAAGGTTCCAGGTTGTGGCTGGTGGGAAAGGTCACGTTTGTACCTGAGAACAGATTGATGGCAACTGTTCAGTACGTGATCAATACCACACAGATAGAAAAACCTTGGGTTGAAGCAGAGGTGAAACTCACACTTTTCCTGCTCAGCCTTAACTGAAGCGGCTTCTGCCTGTCTCCAACAAAAATGCTTTTGCTTTCATCTGTGGTCTGCATTGGAAGGACAAAAGGTGAGTCTTTCATAAACCATGAGAAGCAAGACCTGAAATCCCATTGACTTTTAATGAAAGTTAGGCATAAGATGCTTTCATTGTGCATCATGAGAAACTTCCCTCCTCTTTCTCAGTTGTCCAAGATGCTGGTGGTGGATGAGATGTGCCTGTGCTGCCTTCTGGACTCCTCTAGGAACAAAAGCTGTCCTGAGTTATTTTGTTTGCTGTCTTGACTGAGCTGAAACACAGGTCCCCTCTGCTTGTTTCCATGAGGAGCGGTCTGTAATCACACACTCCTCTCCGTCCCTCTCTTCTATGTGTTGCAGAGCCATGTCTCTATAGTAAAGTCACTTCAAAGACAAAAGCACTGAGAACTTACTGCTTGGTTACCTTGTGCTGGAGTGCTGGATGCCATGAGAAAATAGAGTGAAGATTTTCTGAAGGTATCTTCTTATTCTGTTGCATGGGAGAAACTTTATCTGATGACCTGCAAAAGGTGTTGCAAAGGTCTCTTTCAAGCAGTCTTAGAAATACCTTCCATGTACCTACGTGTTGCTGTGCTTATAGGAAAGGTAGTTGAGTAAGTTTAAAATGAATGACTGAAAGAGTCACAGAACTTTTCTCTTTGATAATATGTGAAGATACCATCAATCACAATCTATACATTTTTACAATATTGCCAGTCACAACTTTGGAAAAGATGTTACTAGCATGCAAAGCATTTTTAATTTATTTTTTTTTTAAAACATTGACATCATCTTCAGGTATGTTTTTCCCATGCTGAGGGAAGCTTCTCCCATAGTACCTAGGCAGCTTTCCAACTGTCTGGGATTCACAGAGCAGGGTCACAGCCTTCCCGTGTGAAGGGAGGGGGAGGGAGGAGCATTATTGTATTGGGGACTACATGGGAAATGCATAGGCTGAGTTCTTTGACACCTTTAGTATTCCTTCATATGGCATGGAATTAAACTTAGTTTTTAATCTTGGGTTTTGTGCTATCCTAATTGTCAGCTGATTCCTCTCTCTTTGCCTCCTCTGTGAATACATTGTGTATTGTGTGCTATAATCTCAAGAATGGAGGACTTAAATGAGCTCATAGTTAATTTTGATAAAATTCTTCATCCATCCTTTTGTGTTTAGTGATCTCATTTAGCTATGGGGAGTCTGCAGTGAGTACCTCTATATTCTGTGTTATTTTAGGATTTGAAATGGAGATGCATCTGTATGTAACTCTTGGTGCTTTTGAAAAAGATCTTTGGATGCATTATGGATGAAGCTAAAGACAAAGTGCTTTTTAAAAAGTTTATCTTGCGTAGTCACGCTATATATGAGTGTACAATCTATACTTCTTATAATGACTAGACTGTTGTCCACCTTTTTGCTTGTGGCCTTCCTCCACTATACATTAATCATCGTCTTTATTATGCATGTATAAAATGATGAATGGTCTCTTTATAGAACTCCACCAGTATAGTGTTGGGAAGTATTCAAGGTGATGTAGGCTTTCTAGTTGTCTTGAGTTAGGTTTCACGAATACCTGCCCCTTGCCTGAACTAGTATTTGCCATAGGTGCTCTTCCATGTGGGCTGTCTGTAGAAAAAGGGTGTTCTTGGAAGTGCATTTGCTACTTCTGCACATTGTGGGTAGATTTTGCTTTATCATACCACCCCAGAAAACTCATGTCCTGGTTTCTGGGAGGGACAGGGTTAATTCTCCTCTGGCTCTAGCAGGGGCCCGGGTATTCCACCCCAAGTGAGCCATGCCCAGGAGGAGGGGTAACCGGAAGTGTGGGGTCTGCAGTGTCCGGGGCTGCGGTCTGACGGGTGGGGTTCGGTATGGTAATGGTGTTTGTGTCCTTCTCCATCCGTGTTACTGTCACTGTTTTTCCTTGTTCTACTTTGTTGTCCTGTTAAACAGTTTTTGTCCCAACCCAGGAGTGTTGCCTTTTTGCTTCCAATTCTCTCAATGCTGCCATGAGGTGTTAGCCGACCCGGCTGCCACGTGGTTCTTTGTTGCCGTCTGAGGCTAAACCACGACAACTCAGTATCACTAGAAGCTATCACACTTTCTATAAAATTATGAAGTAATATAAAACAGTGATTGTTTTTCCTAAAAGTTAGAATATATTTTTATAACCTGAGCAATTACTACTGGAAAACTAAGCTCAAGTCTCTGATTTTGGCTGTTAATACTGTACCCTTCAGCTGTTCTGTCTGCATCTTTATAGTTATGTAACTTTATTTTTGGTTTAATCTTCTCATTACATAAACTTTTGTCATTTTTCAGAAAAGATTACGAAATCACAAGTTAGAAGCAGCTAGTTTTGGGTGCTTCTGCAAAAAAGTTGAGCATAAGGGCAGAAGTATGGTAATATCTTTATCACTGATTTAAAAAAGATTGGAAGTGAGGAGACAGAGAATGGTTTCAACCACCTGAGTGATGTGTTCTTGGCTGTAACCAGTAGTGCCTGTATGCTGAAAATGGACAGTAACCTTATGCGTTATTTTTATGTCTTATGTAACATTTGTCCAAAACCTAAGCTGTTTTGTGAGTGTTTTGATAACTGAGAATGTGACAGAAGGTTATTAAAAAGTAGAGATCTTGAAAGTCTCCAGAATAATTAAAATGCGTAAACCACAAGTAAGTAGCAGATGGCAAGCAAGTGGTTGAATTAAACCATAACTCTTTAAATACATAACCTTAACAGCTAATGTACTGACATGGCAGGCTGTACCACAGTTCCTACCAGCATTGTTCTAATGATGGCAAGAGCTAAAATATAGTTTTGGAGACTGTATTTAAAAAAAAAAATAAAAAAAATTGTTTTAATCATTTAACTTAGTGGGTTTTATGTTTGATCTCATCCTCCATCCCCCCCAGTTCATGTGGATTTTGTTCTTCAGGCTGGTGTTTTGCAAACTGTTACTTGGACTGAAGAATGGAGAAGAGTCAGCACCTCTCACTTGTTGGTACTTACCAAAAAAAAATATATTAAAGTAGGCTTGCCATGTGAATTTCAGTAAATATGGTCAAGGCTCAAATTATCTTTGTTACTTTGTGAAGGGAAGAAGTGTTATTTAGGAGGCTTTGGAGTGAGGGCAGCTGAGAAAGTGATTCTTGTATTTGTAATATGGACCAGAAGGCATCATCCCCCATGATTNGGGGTAGGCCCTTGTTTGTGGTCAGCCAAGTTAAAACCTTGCAGTATTTGCTAACTCATACTTATGTCAAGAGCGGCCTAGTTATGTCAGGCAAACCTTCAAACCATACTTCAGCCTTATTCATTAATTCACCCATGATTTGCTTTCTGTTAACTGGTGGCATCTAGACTTAAGGAATTGGCAGAATGAGTCCTAAGAAGGCTTCAGACTGAGACTTTATTTGCTGCCTTTATGCCTACCTGGTTGTACTACCTATGTTCTTAAATGTTTGTGAATTGAACGTTTTCTAGCTTTGACATGAGAAAGCAAAGAAATACATTGTTTTAGCTGCTGGTGAGTGCCATTTCAAGGTTTATTTTGATTTTTGACTTTGCACAGTACCAGCTCAAGGATGTTCTACCTATGGTGGCTGTGCTGTACACGTATTTGCAAGTAGGGGAAATGGGCTCTATTGCTAATTATTTGGTTTAAACTATAGAGTAAACAGTTTAATGGTATTAGAGCCATTAACAGTATATGTGTATTGTCATGTTAACAAGGACACCTGAGGTAATGCATGTCTAACCTGATTATTTTTTAAAAGCAAATAGAAATGGTTTAATACAGTATTGTCTCCTTACTTACCTCCATAGCTTATTTTCTTACTCTATAAGAAAATGCGTTTGCTCAGCCTACCTTCTGTTCCCTAAGTCCCTCTTCTTTCTAGCCTTGTAGACCCCTCTGGGTGTCCATGTCAGGCTGCCCTGTGTTTTAGATCAGTCCTGTTCCAATCTGCAGGACACATGGTGCACTCATTTTTATGTATATAACTCACCATGGGGGTAAGGAAGGAGAAGAGTAAAGGAAAGGGTTATATCTAGCCATGCATGAATTCATCTGCATGCATGTGAACATCAGCTTTCTCACATTTCTTTCCTCCTTTCTTTGCTTAAAATAAAAACAAAAGAACAAACAAATAAACCCCCCAAACAACTAACAAATGCTCAAAGTAGTACTGTTTTTCTAAAGGGTATTATAACTTTTTCTTTTTTTCTTTGTGGTAACTAGCTCAGCAGAATTCCTTGGAATGATTCCTTGGTGATGTTGAATGCAGTAATTAATGGGATTTCTCTGGGGGTGAGACAGGTAGCCAGAGTTTTGGAAGCAGAATTCCTTTGTAGGGGAAAAGTTAATGAGACAGAGACAAGGAGAAATTTAGCAGCGGAAGCATCTGCTGTAGTTCTTAGTGGTTTTGTTTCTGCTAGAGCTGCTCTCTTCTTCCCTTCCACTGCAGGCTGCTGCACTAAAATGAGGGGAAAATATGATTTAAAGCTCGGCTCCCCTCATATTTCTGCCTCATCTTAGGGGAAAGTGAGAGTTGGGTCTGGTGACTTGCTCTGGAGAAGGACTACCCAAAATTTGTTCTATGCCTAAGCAATATAGTTTCATCAAACCAGAGATATTTTGGTGGAATGATAATTCTGAAGACTTATAATTCTTAAAGCTTCACATGACTTAAGGAGTTTAATATTGCTGAATGAGAATGAGATCTGTGATTTACATGCACTTTTGCTTCTTTTAGTCAAATTGTAACTTCAAATTCAACTTCTCAGTGGTTTTGCAAGAAATCAACAACAGAGCTGTATGAATAATTTAAAACCATCTTTACAACAGTATGTGTAGTGACAATTTCTTCAAATTTTCTGTGGCAAAACAAGATCATTCTCTTAGAACTGTAATGCAGTTCAGTAGGATATCAAGGGTGCTGTCTGTAGCATATGTTAACAGAAAAAGCACCAGGTACTGCTTTTTTTTAATGCAACATTAAAAGTTACAGAAATATTTCCTGTTCTCTCTGAAGGAAACTTATTTTTCCTTGTCTCGCAGTAGTAATGCTCAACTTAGTTATTAGAATGTCATTGCCAGATATGTTGAATAAATTGTTTTCCTTGAGAGTGAAAAATTTATGAACGAATTCAAGAATGTATTCAGTTATGCCAGCTGTACAAGTAAGAAATTTGAATATGCATAAATAATTTCCCTTGGATTACTAATGAAGTTGGGAGGCAAGAAAAAAAAAGGGTATGCGTTTTTATTCATTAAACTCATTATTTAAATTATTTAAGAATTATTTAAAACTTACCTCTGATACAATGATAAGGTTCAAGAATTACTTGTATCAGGCTCTTCTTAATTGCTTTTAATTCCCTGTAATTCTTTTTGTCCCTAGCCTTTTTAAGCACTGTACATGGTCTGAATCTAGACGTGTGGGATTTGAGTTACGCTGAATCTGTTCTTCTAGTGTTCTGTGTGTTTGGCCATATGGTCATCTCATTAGACTCACAAAAGAAAAACAGAAAAGCCTTATAACTTACTGTAAACAAGAACACTTGCTTTTTCTTCAATATATTTGCTTTTGCTTTTCTAGAGGTATTAGAATTCAGGTGAAGGGAGAGAAAAAAAAAAAAAAAAGGTAATTTCTGTGAAGTAAGTTGGAATGAATAGATTACCTTCTATTGACAGCCCAGGAGACCAAGGTACCCGTCTTGGGCAACCCTGGAAATTTCCGTGTTGGAGTTAGTAAAGAAATTCAGTATTTTATTTTATCTTACTATGCTAAGAAAAATATCTGTTTGCGATTCAAACATACTTTGATAGAGCAGCATTTTATTCAGCTTGTTTGACACCTGTATACAGGCCAGGTTTTCTTCTTCATTTATAGATCTAGAGGTTTTTTAATTCATCCCTCTTTCTTGATGCAGAAATGATGAAGTGATACATCTATATATGGCCAACATTGCATTGGAATGTAAATACAAAGAGAAAAAATTCTTGAAGACTGAATTTAGGTTTGAGATTGCAGTGTAATGAAAAGGGATGGCAATAGTGTAGAACTTGGTCTTTTCTTAATGATCTTAATTTTTCTTGTAACTCCTGTGTGCTTAAACATTTTTAACTTGATTAAAATGAAACTAAAGCCGCCCCTTGATTCTTCTTGAAGTCTCCTATCGAGCTCCTGGAAAGCTTTTGTTAACTGATGTTAGGTTAGCTGAAAATAGCCAAACTGTGGCTTTCAGGTGCGTATTAGCAGGCTGTTCACCGAGACACGCTGCGTGGTGCTCTGCACCAGTAGTGAGCCTCAGGATTAAGTTCCCGGTTGCCCTGGCAAGTCAAAAATTTCTGTCAGGTTTTACTTGCCTTTTTGTATCTTAAGTTTAGCCAAATTCTTTATAAACACTTTCAATTCAAAAGCTTTTCAATTCCAAGTGTTTGGAAATCACAGTGCTCGTTTCATTACTAAAATATGCAGTTTTCTGGGTGCCAGCCTGGAGAGGCATCCCCTGGATGAGAGGAGGGTGAACGTGTGCTGTGACCGTGTCTGAGCTGAGGTGCACATCCATTCCTTTCTGAGGAGTGTGCCTGCAAGGAGAAATTATGTTTAGGAAATTGGAACAAATTTGAGAGAGCAAAAATGTCAACTGAAACATAGCAAAGGCTTCTGGAGCTTACTCCTAAGCAAAATAGTTGTAGCTGCTGAACTCAGTAACATGAAAGAAAATGCAACACGCTGCCTGCACCAGCTCTGAGACAAGGCATGGCCCGACCTCATACAGCTTCTGCTTCTAAAGCAGGCAGGAAGGCTGAGGGTGTTTGCATTTTCTGCCTTGAATAGCAAATTATTCAACACATGCATTTACAGTTTTGGAGCAATGGAGCTGAAACTACTTAATGGAATTTAATTTGCAATTAAGTGCTCCTGTTATAAGCAAGGATATTCAGTATGCAAGACTTACAGATTCATTCCTCAACCTGCTACAGAATTGAGCTCTTGCTTGATTTAACAGATGAGATATTTGCTAACCAGATCTTCATAAAGCATAATAGCAGGTGAAGGTTTGTATATTATAAAATAAAGGAATAAAGTCTCTTTCAAGATAACTTGCCAGATTTCTTGTGAGTGACCAGGTCCTTAAATGAGTCTTGAAACAGGGCAGTGCTGAAGCAATTTGTGGGATAGGATTATAATCAACTGATAACTTAATTAGCATAGCATCTTAACTACTTGTCTCTCTAATTTTTCCAGATGTTTGGCTTTAATGAAAGTTTCTAAAGAGACTATAAGTGACATGTAGCCTTACTTAGAAACTCATTATAATTCTAATCATTATTTAACACTTCAAAAGATAAGTACACTTAATCTATCTATGTTGATAGTTGTGGGTTTTTTTCTCCTAGAAATTGTATTTTTTTTTTTTTTAAATAGTCAAATAAAAAAGTAGTGAAGAAAAGGGATCGTTGGAGAACCAGATACCTCTGTGCTGTTTTTTTTCCGCCCAAGGTCACTGCAGGAGTTCGTGCTGCTCCAAAAGCGCAAAGTCCTGAGGTCAGGTACAGCAGACATGCACACATGAGCAAAGTGATGCATATGCACAATTAATGGGAGTAGAAACAGCTCCTTAAATTTAGCTTATGGGCAAGTCTTCACTGTAATTTATCATACTTGTATTGCAATCGTTCCTGTTGCTGAAGCTCTTTAAAGCTGAGGATGCTCAGTGCTGACAGGTCAGCGCCTGTGTCATCTGCTATGTTTTTCACTTGGTAGTGAGCATTGTGCTGTACACAACTTCAATTTTCCAAAATTTATCTTTAAATGAATTTTATTTTTGTTATGTAATGCAACAATAACAAATACATTATATTTTTAAAATACTGCATTAATAATACTTTAGTTCTTCATTTCTCTTCCAGTAACTTGAATTTGTGACATGTCTCTGTTTAAATGTACTCCTTTTTTATTAAATCTTATGTTTTAACTTAGCTTCTCTCTTAAATGAGAGTTGATATCAGTGCAACTTCTCTGAAATAGACAATAGTCTGGCTCTGAAACCCTAAGCAGTAATTGGTGCTGGTGAGTGCTTTTAACAAATCTTCCTGCCATTGAGTTTGCTTAATTTGTGTATATGTTGCTGCTGTGAGTGGTTGCATAAAAAGTTTTTCCCGTTCATTAAAATACTTCATGTGTAGTGTTACCATATGAATGAAGTGATGCAAGTGACAATTCTTTGGCTTTTTTTTTTAAAAAAAAAAGGGGAAAAAAGCAGTGGAGCAGTAAGATGTGTCTCTTACACATAGAATGGAAGACTAGTTTGCAATGACTTCTGAAAAGATAACAAAAAATTCTGAATCTCTGCTTTTATAACCCAAATCCATGTAAGTAATTGTTCAGAATAGGAAAGCACTTAAGTCACTAAAATTAAGTGTACCTTTTTCTACAAAAGAGACTAAAACTTGTTTCGACATAGTTAAAATCAAAATATCTTTTTATGGAAAGGTTAAAACACTAGAAAAACAAGACTTTGATTTCCTTCTATAGATCTACTTCCATTCTTCAGCTTCAGTCTGTTTGGCTTTTGTTATTCTTGCTGTTATTCCTGTTATTAGTTTTTAAAACTTTCCTGACCTTGAAATTTTCTCTTATATGTTGGGCTTTGCTGTCAGTTCTGACTCTGAGCTGCCAGTGGTCTGGCTGGTAGGCTTGTTGGGGCTGCCTATGAATTTGCTGCTGGTATTTGTCAGGGCCAGGTCCTGGTGCCCCCTTGCTAGACAGGCATGACCACATTCTGGCTTCCCAACTCTGGGCCTGTAGCAGGCTCAGGCTCCGCTTTTGCTTTCCAGCATTGCACTGTGCTGCTTCCCTTTGCTGTGTGCTGTGCCAGACATCCATTGTCTTGGTTTGTCTCCCTTGAACCTGTAATACTCACTGTAGGCTTTACTTTTTTGCACCTTCATGCAGTGGCATCCTGCTAAAAATGCCTATGGGCAACTAACGGTTTAATGTTGTAAGCCCTGCCAAACAGAAGATTTGACCTACCGTGGCTTCTCATGTCCCATGAAGCAGGTCAGAAAACAAACATATTTTCAGGATGATTTGAAATGTATCTTCACAGAAACTCTCGTTGCTCTCATACGGATGCTGGCACCAAATTCTTGCTGTGCATATAGTGGTTTATCCAGGTGTATATATGCTGGTAACTGGCAGCCCTGACTTAATTGCTGTTTCCAGATTATTAAAAGCTAAAATCCACTTGTAATTCTTCGGTATCATAGGATTAGATTGGGGCTGCCAGTTATCGGGCAGAAAAAACATAGTCTATACGTTTTCAGTTACCTCTGTTAAAAAATTGTGCGCACCTGCAAACAGACAAGTTACATGGAGAAAATATTCATCTTATGCTTTCCTGCAGTGTTGCAAAAGAGCATGAGGTTTCTGGTGTGGTTTTTATTTTTCTCTCCTACTGTATGTATTGCATTAAGCATAAGCAACACTTTATTAAAGAACTGAAAAACCTCAAACCTTGGAACTGGAAGGATGAGAAGCTTGTTTCAGGGAGTACTTTTCTGCTAGTTTAGCTCTTTTCTGGAACGTATCTATTCAGTGCTGGATGGCATTGTTTGGGTTTTCAGAGTGAATGTGGTGGTGGTGGTGGTGAGAGATCAGAGGTGATGGAGAAGCAGAGACAGGGAAGCCTGAGGACCTTCCCATCGCTCTTTGTAATTTTTTTGCCTTGAGTCCCAGTGGTCTTTGTCCTGCTGGTTTCTGCCAGTGTACGTATATGTATTGCCAGGCCTGATATTTGTTACCTTTTCCATGCATTCTCAGGCCAAGTTTTCTGTTTTGTAGTAAAAGCTGATAAAGCTTACGTAAGCTTTAAATAAATTCATGTGCTAGTTGGCATTTTTTTCAAGTATTCAAAAACCATATGAGTAATTTTTTCCCCTGTTCCTTCCCCAACAGTTACTCATGCTTGTTTTCAACAACTACCACAGAGTGTCACACAGCAAAAGACAGACCTAGGTGGACACCAGGAATCAGGATTTCAGGCTTCTTGTGGAAGCACTTTGCCACGTGTATATGCCCACCACTAATTTATGTGGGATTTTGTATCAGATGCAAAATAGGAATTTGTTAGCCTCTGGCTTTGTATTTTGGTGCTTTTAATGGTAATTTCTCACAGATTGAATTTAGGTTGGTTTGATTTTTTTTGTTTGTTTCCTAGAGCTATAATGAAACCAAGTTCTCTTCTTATGTATCTGGTTATGATGCCAGGTAAGCATAAAAGTTAGTAAACAATTTTCAGGGCAAACAGGTTTTCTCTTGGTAAGCATGAGCAGAAGCTGTCATGGGAGTTGCTAGAGCTTTTCACTGGCAATTGTGGCACTTAAAACTACTGTGTATTTTTTGGCAAAACCCCCTTAATTTTCTGAGAGCTCTTACTGATGGCCCTAAGAGTGCCACTATCAGCCAGGGTGTTGTGGTTATAATCCTCTTTGCTAAACATGCTTCAGATGGAATTTACATTGGAAGAAACCTGTTTGCTGTTCGTAGTGCATCATAGTCTGTTGGTTTGTACGATAAATGGTCCTGTCAGTGATTGAGCGTAGGGGAAGGAAGAGCAACATCCCAGACTATCTAATGTTTAAACTTTGATTAAGGACTATTAGTGATTTTTTTCTTCTTTTTTGTTAAAGAAATAACAAGGGGGCTTGAGGAACTTAAAGTATTGGTGACTAAATCGTGTTTATTATGAAAATGTTTGATTTGTATATTAAAGTAGTCATTGTTTTTGTGTAAAATCAGCTGGTACTGCCTGATGCCAGAGAGCTTGGTGCCAATGAGAAGTTTTGATACTTGATAGTTTTTAGAAGTTCAAATACTATTGAACAAAAACAGGAGAGGAGAGAAAGGATGATTCATAGCAATGAAGAAGATACAATAGTAATAAAAATGAAAGGCAACTCTCCCAAACTTGGGTGAGAATGTTTTCAAGGCAGGGATGTTCCACGTAGTATGGTGATGCTGATCCTGTGAAATACCTTAACAGTGTTCTGTTTCTGTTGGGAACCCATAGGGTTGAATGCCCATGATGGATGCAGTATTTGTTTCGGAAGGATGTAAGACTATATAGTATTAAAAATGCCTTGGCCAAACCATTTAAGCTTTAGGGATATGGTTTACCATATGGTTTACCATATATTAGTGATGCCAAATGCCATTACATATATGTGACTTGCCAATGTCTGTTAAGAAATGCATTGCTTTAACTCAAAGTCTCTTAGAGTTTTTACAAACAGCTACAAGAAATGTTGAATGTAGCGGGTGCTTTTATGGGTGCAGACAGGGAGTGTACTGAAGTTACAATTGAATTTTGTTAGAAATCCTGAAAACTCAGGGAGGGATTCATAAGAATCTGACAGAATAGTCCCATGTAGGGTAGGTGCTAGCAAAGCCCTGAAGTGCCACATCTTGGGAATGTGACAAATCATGGCAGATTTCAAATGGTCTAGAAAAGCAGAGGCTGAGAGGCAGCTTGTGCTGGTGGCTGGATCAGGGAATTTCTCCTCCCTTAATATCGGTGCCTTGAAGGCATCATTCAGCTTTGGTTTCAAAATGGTCATGATCATTAAAAAGCAACAAGCTGCCTCAAAAGTATATTGAAATTTAGGGTGCTGTATTTCAAAACAAGAAAAAAAATTACAAGGCTGGAGCAAACAAGTCAGGACGTGCAGTACCAGGTTGTAACTCTTCTCTCTTATGAAACAGCCCTTGATGCAGCTTCTCAAGTGTAGCCTAATATCATACATGTAAAGCGTCAGTCAATAAAGAATACTTTGATGATAATGAAATTACTACCTTACCAGAATAGAGAAATACATGAGGGAGATTTATTTTCTGAAAGAAATTGATTTAGAAAAGCAATTTAATGCATTGTGCATAGGTGAAGTTACACTTGCTGTATAAATGCTTAAATACAGAATTTAGCATGAAATAGTTGTATAAAACAGATGAGTAGAATAAAAGGAAACTCTTAAAGGAAAAATTGTCATTGACACACAAATGACAGCTTATGGAGTATTTATCTTAGAATTAATTATTGATATATAGGTGTGTGTGTATATTTGTAAACTATATAATCTAATAGTTATAATAACCAGAAATGTCATGATGGGTATATATTTTGTAATTAGTTGGTACTATGGCTTTTGCAATATAAATTTAAAAATGTAAAGTGTTTAAACACTAAGTCACTGGAATGTTCATTCTCACACAGAGTGCAAGACTTCTAATTAGAATAGCAAAGAGAATTGTTTATATGACGTCAGTATTTGTTTAAGGCAGTACTATAAATCTGTAATTGCCGTTTTCTTGTTATGCTCAATTACTATATGGACTTGCATCATTTGAAGAGTAGTAGCCTTTTCTACTGTGTGTAACTTCTGCTGCATATTTGATTAGTAATAACAGTAGATGTATATCAACCTTTTATTTTTATAAACATCATAGTATTTTCTGAAATAAAAGTAAATAATTCACTCTGATACAAATGTTAAAATCTTTCAGACTGCATTTCTGCCTTACAGACAGTGAAAGTTTGTTTTAGAGTTTATTAATTGGGAAAATAATGATCAGTTGACTAGTTGGAACTGTTGCCTGTTATATCTCTAGGGTACCAAAATTACCAACAGCTCGTTGCAGCGCTTCCCCTTTGTGAGAGCGCACACTGATGATCTCAATTAAGCAAGGTATTTTGATAACACTTATATAATAAGCATTACCAAAACTGTGTGTACAACAGCTTATTTTTACTGCCATCTCTGTTACTATTCTAAATTAATAATTCTCTCAAGTTCCTTACCTGCAAGTGATGCACAGTAGTTATGTGTAACACTGCTCCTGTGGCACTACTTTTGCATCTTCTATCAGGAATATTAACTCAAGGGACTGCTCAGAAGTTGAAGAGATATCAGTTATCTTGTAAAAAAAAAATATGTTTAAGCTCATAAAAACCACATTAGAAACCTGTGATATTTTAACTTTCTCAGCAATTATATTGGAATTGCTCTCTTATGTATCTTATAGGGTCCTAGGTAGTAGCACTTGGAGTTTATGCACATTTGATATACCCTGGACTCTTAAACCCATGAGATTATTAATTGTGTGTATACTTCTGGTTCTTGAATGTTTTAAGATTTGTATATATAAAGTCAGCTTGTTCTATAAACACTTAAAGTTAGTCAGTGAACAGTCTGTAGCATGTAAGAGGATGGCAAAATCAAGGTGCAATGGATAAAATAAAATGCTGCTTTTCTCACAGAAGAGAAGAAATGGAAGATTGTTGGGTTTTGTTTTTTTTCTCTTATTCTGTAGTCACTAAACTTGGATTGAGCTTTAGATGGCCAAACCTGAAATGGATTAGTTTTCATGGTACTCTATATGAAAACTTAGGAAAAACATTGTAAAATCTGCATCTTTATTAGATGAAAAAAAAAATTTTAATAATGATCTTGGCTAAATTGTGTGAATCTGCGCAAAGCAGGGGGACATTCCTCATTTGTGAAGTATCTTTTACCAGTTTTGTTGTGTCACATAGCACAAGAGATATTTTTAATTTTAGTTTAGTCATAGAATCATAGAATGATTTGGGTTGGAAGGGACCTTCAAGATCATTGAGTTCCAACCCTTGCTGTGGGCAGGAACAGCTCCCACTATAACAGGTCCTTCAGAGTAACATCCAGCCTGGACTTGAGCGCCTCCAGGGATGGAGCATCCACCACCACTCCAGGCAACCTGTTCCAGCATCTCATCACCCTCACAATAAAGAATTTCTTCCTGATATCTAATCTAAATCTGCCCTCTTTCCCCTCAAGTTACCCCTCATCCTATCACTCCCATCCCTGGTAAGGAGTCCCTCCTCATCTCTTGTGTATGCCCCGTTTAGATACTGGAAGGCTGCTTTAAAGTCTCCCCTGAGCCTTCTCTTCTCCAGGCTGAACAACCCCAGCTCTCTCAGACTGTTTTCATAGGAGATGTGCTCCAGCCCTCTGATCATCTTTGTGACCTCCTCTGTACCCACTCCAACAGGTTCCATTCCCTTAGGTTGGGGGCTCCAGACCTGGATGCAACTTGAGGTGGTGTTTCATGAAAGCAGAGTAGAGGGGTAGAATCTCCTCCCTGGACCTGCTGGCCACACTTCTTTTGATGCAGCCCAGGGTATGGTTGGCTTTCTGGGCTGTGAGTGCACATTGCCAGGTCATGTTGAGCTTCTCATCCACAGACATCCCCGAGTCCTTCTCCTCAGGGCTACTCTCAATGCATTCTCTGCTCAGCCTGTATTTGTGCTTGGAATTGCCATGTCCCAGGTGCGGGACCTTGCACTTGGCCTGGTTGAACTTCATGAGCTTTGCACAGACACACCTCTCAGACCTGTCCAGGTCCTTCTTGATGGCACCCCTTCCCTCTAAGCGTGTTGACTTCTCCTCCACGTAGCTTGGTGGTGTTGGCAAACTTGTTGAGCATGCACTCAATACTGCTGTCCCTGTCACCAATGGTGAACAACACCAGTCATAGTACTGACTCCCAAGAAATGCCACTCATCACTGGTATTCACTGTAGTCTGTGTTTTACTGGAATAGTGAAACCACTTTTTTCTGATTCTTAATGGTCTACAGTGTCCAGGAATTTATCTCTGTAGTATTGATGTAGATGTGCATTAAGATAAGTATATTCTTATACCCAGATGTCAAATTGCATTTTCCTGCTCCCTGTGTCCCAAAATGCCAACTTTACACCCTTCTTTTCTTTGTCCCCTGGCTACTGTCTGGGCAGGATGTCTCTGTGCCCTGGCTGGTGCTGATGTGTGTACACTGCTTTGTAAAGCTGGTGTTTTTTTCAGGCAAGATGTTAATCTAGGGCTCTGTAAGCTACACCAATTCACTGACACATCGCCAAACATATAACTAGATGCCTTTCACCTCTCTGCTTCTGAAGTTGCTTTACAAGCTTGAGGGTTAGTACAGGGAGAATTTGTCATGAAAGTCCCTTTCTTTAGTAAAAGAGTTTGTGCTGGCAATAGTTCTGCTTTTTTATCAATCAGAGGTGTAACCATTTGCTATTGTTTTATAAAGTATTATAGCTCACTGGGGCACAGATGGTATTTACCACCTTGATTTTATTTTCATGGATCACTGGGCTATTCAAATACTCTTTTTGCTGTTTTTGACCCTGGTTGCCGCTGAATGTGAAGGTTTGTTTCAGTTCAGACTAACATTGATTGCTACTGCCCTTGTGTGGTGTACTTGCTTCCAAACTGAATAAACAAGGTTGTTTCTTAGGCCTGGCTTCTATCTCTTGATACAATTATCTTCAAAAGCATGATAAAAAACAGCTGAGTTTTGGCTCCTAAGCTGTTTTGGTCAGTATCTTCCACTTTTTACCTTGGGGTAACTTGAGAGGATGGATCTACCAAAGACTGCCAATAGCTGGAGTTCTTAGAAAACGCAAAAATAATATGGATTTCATATTTTACTTTTTAAAAGTAAAATAAGGTCATTACTAATAGTTGTTAGTATATTTTGCACTGTTTGTGCAAGTTATTTCTTGAGGAAAAAATAATCACAGTTGAAAACGTGTAACAAAATGTGTGCTATTAAAAACCTACTGAACACTTGATTTCATGTGTGTGTGCAGAAAGATGAGACTTTAAAAAGCTTAACACTGTAAAGTTCATGATCTGCCCTCATGGTTTCCAGGCTGTTTCACTCATACATTTTGTCATTCATCAGAATTTCTCATTTCTCTCTAATGTTCTGTAATTCCTAAGGGAATAGGGGAAACGGCACTGGCTGTGGCCCTGGGTCTCGTTCCTGCTCGTGCATAAATATTTCCATTTCCCTTTCTGAGGGCAAAGTTTATCAGATGTTTTCTATATTAATTTGAGAAAACTTTTGATACTTAGTACACCAGATTGTTTCACTTGTTGTCATCAAATTTCATGGAATCTCCTCTTCTCAGATATTCCTGAGGAGAATCTGTGAGGTTTTTTCGATAGTTGTGTTAATTTGTGTGTCTCAAGACCTTATATCCCTCAATCTTGCTTGGCTTTCATAGTCACACTGACATACTTCTCAAGGCAGTTAAGTTATGATTATTTTTTTTTTTACACTTCAGAGATTAATTTTATTCATCTAGGGGAAAAAGTGGAAGAAACAAAGCAAAGGAAAATTGACAACATTGCACAAAGCCCTGAATATAAAACAGCTGCAGCATGTTCATGTGCTATGGGAGCTCCTGGCTTTATGAATTAACTCCTTTACCAAACCATTGGAGTTGATTTATTACCTATGAGAGGTACTGACTGAGACCATAAAAATCTGAGGTTTTGCATCTGTAATGCTGTAAAATAGGTGGTTATGAATCAGCTCATAAATATACCTCCTCCCCGACCCCCCCCAGGGTATTCAAAGATAGTAGTATGTCTAATTTCTCTGGGTAGCTCTGTCTGTTAGCTAGTCTAGGGTCTAAAATACTTAATTTGTTGGCTGTATGATGTATGTAATATCTAGTTTGTAGAAATGGGCTTGTCAGTTTAGCAGAAATGAATCCAAGATCATAAATTTTATTCCCTCCCATCTGTTATCCTGGCGTCTTTGTTTAGTGTGCTATGTCTAGGAAATACAAATGTAAGAAGCTAGAGAGCTGGTAGAAATCTTAGTCTGAATCAAACCAAAGTAACTTACTCTATTGCTACACAGGAAATTAAAGTTTAGGTCCTTGTATTCCTAATTGATCAGTGTAAATACATTTATCCAGGAGTCCTTACTGTAGCAGCCATAGTAGTGAAGACGGGTCAATTCTTCCTTCATGTCAGTGTTTCTTTGGACATAGAATCATAGAATCATGCAGGCCAGAAGGCACCTCCAAAGGGTCATCTAGTCTGACCTCCCTGCAGTCACAGGGACACCCCCAACTAGACCAGGTTGCCCAGGGCCTCGTCGAGCTTTGCCTTGAATATCTCCAGGGAAGAGGCCTCAAACCACCTCCCTGGGCAATCTGTTCCAGTGTTCTACGACCCTCAGAGTAAAGAATTTTTTTCTAATATTCAACTTAAATCTACCCTTCTCCAACTTAAGTCCATTGCCCCTCGTCCTATCCCAGCAGGCCTTTGTGAACAGACCCTCCCCAGCCTTCCTGCAGGCCCCTTTTAGGTACTGGAATGCTGCGATTAGGTCTCCCCGGAGCCTCCTCTTCTCCAGGCTGAACAGCCCCAGTTCCCTCAGCCTATCCTTGTAGTGGAAGTGCTCCAGCCCTTTGATCATCTTCATGGCCCTCCTCTGGACCCACTCAAACAGGTCTATATCCTTCCTATATTGAGGGCTCCAGACCTGCACACAGTATGCCAGGNTTGTTGAACCTCATGAGGTTCATCTGGGCCCACCTGTCCATCCGATCCAGGTCCCTCTGGATGACGTCCCTTCCCTCTGGTGTATCAACACCACCACACAGCTTGGTGTCATCTGCAAACTTTGTAATGGTGCGTTCAATCCCCCTGTCTATATCACTGATAAAAATGTTAAACAGTATCGGTCCCAGCACAGACCCTTGAGGGACACCACTTGTGACTGCTCTCCAGCTGGACTTCAGGCCATTAACCACCACCCTCTGGATGCAACCATCCAGCCAGTTCTGTATCCACTGAACAGTCCACCCATCGAATCCGTATCTCTCCAATTTATCAATCAGGATGTTGTGGGGGACCGTGTCAAAGGCCTTACAGAAGTCCAGGTAGATCACATCCACAGGTATGTCCTCTATCTACCAACACAGTAACTCTGTCATAGAAGGCCACTAGGTTAGTCATGCAGGACCTGCCCCTAGTAAAGCCATGCTGGCTGTCCCGAATCAATTCTATGTCCTCCATGTGCTCAAGCATGGCATCAAGAAGGATCTGTTCCATGATCTTCCCAGGCACAGAGGTGAGGCTGACAGGTCGGTAGTTCCTGGGGTCTTCTTTTCTACCGTTTTTTAAAATGGGCGTGATGTTTCCTTTCTTCCAGTCCACAGGGACTTCTGACTGCCATGATTTTTCAAATATCACGGCGAGTGGCTTGGCAACTACATCAGACAGTTCCTTTAGGATTCTGGGAACATATGGTGGGACATATGGCTCTTGCAGGACTCTGTGCCTGGGTGTTAGCTGGGGATAGGTGACAAGCGCTAGATGTGCAAGGGGGAGTTGCAAACTGCACCTCTGATGGCTTTTCTCTTTCCTCACACTGTCACAGGAAAGACTGTAACTTGAATTCTTCAGTTGCTCTATTTTATTGGGGTTTTTTTGAGGGAGTTAAGGGAGAAGATTGCACAGAGGTAACCAAGACATTCCCTGACCTGATGTTGAAGAGTGGCTCTGCCACCCCTGTGACAGCAAGCTCCAGGGGCTTTTGCCTGCTGGGTGAAAAACTGGTTTACCTCTTTTAAATAGACTTTTCCCTAGTTTTAAATCTCTTTTGTGTTGTGTTTTCAGCCTCTCCGCTGCTCGTGCTGCTTTATAAACCTGGATTGTGTCTCACCTCTACCTTTTCCTTTGTGGTCTGGAAAGTCCCAGCCTTCCCAGTCCTAATGCAGCTGCATGAGTATGTTTTCAGCCATGAGATTTTTAAGGTATCGCTTGTTATGTAATGTACAGGACTCTGGAAGCATTTACTGTCAGTGTGTTTGGTGGGAGATAAGCAGCAACCAGACTATAAACCTTTTCACCTAGGAGAATAAATGTCCTTGTAGAGCTATAAAGATCTGTAAATAATTAAGAAGTGCTCTGTAATAAAAATTGTCAAGGAATTTTAGATGATGATAAGATGATGTAAGAGTGAACCTGGGCCACTCTGTGTGTGTGTTTCTTGAGTTATTCTGAAAGTCTTCTGTGGCACTAGAGTTCTTACAGAACTCCCCTCAAATTAATGGAAGTGATTGCACTTGGCATTAAGTCATTGGGCATCTCTATAATTTTTCCCACCCCAACTTTGCTACACAAGTATTACATCCCTCAGATACCAGATGTTGCATTATTATGTGCACAGGAAAAGCTAGAAAGCTTTTATGGCTATTTCCCTGCAGTGTGCTGAAGATAGCCAGCCTGTGTGAGTGTGGCTCTGATTCCCGGGCAGCTGCTCAATTGAGGTTTAAATGCTGCCTTTGGACTGTCTTACATCAGCTCTTATGACTAGGGTTTTGGGTTATGTCGGGTTTTTTTTGAGAATGGCATATTTTTTTTCTCCTTTTGTAAAAACTACCTATTTTGTTTGGGGGGGGGGCGGGGGTGGGGGTGTTCGTGAAATTTGTCTCTATTATATTCCAGTAACCAGGTGGGCAGTGACTGTAACTAGGTGAGCTGCATGAAAATAGTTGGCAGGTCACTTGCAGCAGTCACAGGGGCTGTGACTCTGGTCTTTGGGGGTTACCACTAGTGCATTAGTTCTTACAATAACTCTGAGTCTGAGCAGTTTAGCAAGTATCTTAACTTTTTCAGTCCCACTCTCTTTTCTGTGTGTATTCTCCTTCAATCATAAACTATATTCTAATTATTTTTCTTTACTTCAGCTCTTGTCTTGTTGTGTACTTACTCTCCGTTCATGGTCTTTTTCTTTGTCCGTGACATCTTCCATTTTTCTGCCTTCCAAGTTATTCTAATCAGACACTTCATTCTTCATTTCTTTATAATCTTGCAGTTGATATTTCTCATATTCTAAACCTTTCACAAAATACATGTTTACTAACCTGCAACGGTTGCCTGTGCTCCTTTCACTGTTCATCAGGCTTGAAGATGCTTATATCCTCTCATGTATATCAATAGTGCTTTCAATTTTCTAGCTCCAAACACTCTGTTTTGCTCTGGTTCCCTGCTGCTCCACTCCACTTCTCTTTAATCTTATGGAGGAGTGATGTTAGATTAGCTTTTCATGCCAACTCCTTTCTTCAGTTTCTTTCCAAGAGAAGTGGGGAAGAGCAGAAACTGAGTCCATCCTCTCCAGGAACCTCTGCAGCTATGGGAGAAAGAGCTCAGCTTCAGAACTTGTTATGAAGTTGGTGCTGATTCCCTAAATGGAGAGCCTTGCGCTGTATCTTGCTTGTTTGGAAAAAACTTCACGTGACATACCATGCTTGGCATAGAAAATGTGATACCTTTTTCCATGAAAGCTTGTGTGAAGGTAGGTTCCAGTATATATATATATAAAGGTATAGTAAAGTTATGCAGGGAAAAGATTAGAAAGGCCAAGGATGTTAAAAACATCCTGGATGGCCCTGGATGTTAAAAACAATAAAAAGAT
>VZRU01009181.1:12840-24456 GCA_013398155.1 Pedionomus torquatus
TGCTGAGGGTGCATTCTACCCCACTGTCCATGTCTCCAATAAAGATTTTAAATAGCACGGGTCCCAGTACTGACCTTTGTGGGACACCACTCGTCACTGTCCACCACTTGGACATTGAGCCGTTGACCACAACCCTTTGAGTGCGGCCATCCAGCCAGCTCCTTATCCACCGAGTGGTCTGTCTATCAAACCCATGACTTTCCAGTTTGGAGACTCTGGTGTGACTTATTTTTACTGAACAGCTGGTGACGTTATTGAATCTGTATGTGAGGTGAATCCCCCTGGGAGCCTAGGTCAACAGGAAAGAATATGAAAGAGATAACAAGAATTTGATGAAGAGCAAGTTGGAAAATCACTTACCTTTAGAAATCCAAACTGCTGTATTCTGAATATTGCCATGACTTTAATGCTGGTTACATTTTATTTTATCTGAGTTCATCTTCCACAAACTGTAAAGCAGCCAGGGAATGCCACAGCCCCTTTTTCTTCTGCACTAAGATTGGTAAATTCAGATAATTTCAACCTGCTGCTACTTCCCCATATAATAACATACTTCCACCAGAGGTAAGAAAGGCAATTAAGTAAATTGTCCTAGCACACCTTTGTTTTTAAGAATAGTCAAAACATTCTTAGAAAGAAAGAGTTTTTCAGGTATTTAGTTATTTTTGTCCACAAGAAAAGAACGTACTCTTCCTAATTAGCCCCAAAAGAAGTACTTTCACAGTAACTTAAGATGCAAACATGGCCTCAGGTGAGAATGTGTGAACAAGCTGCAAAATCTTGATATACTTGTCTACTGCAAGGTGGGGGCAGGAGGGAATAGAGAATGCAGGTCATTTTCTGGATCTCAAAAAGAAAGGCGATTAAAATAAAATAAAATAAAATAAAATAAAATAAAATAAAATAAAATAAAATAAAATAAAATAAAATAAAATAAAATAAAATAGCCAGTTGGATAAGACAGAGTAAAAGGAGTAACATAGACACTGAGTAAATCTTGTATTCCTTCAGATACTGGGCACATTGTGTTCATGCAACGTTGGATGGACCCAGGATGGATTTTCCTGTGGCACACTGCACAGATGCCATCTGTGGAGACATCCTTTGTTTTCAGGTCATTTAAACTGCTACAATTTTCTTACAAAAACCTCAGTTCTGTTCATAAAGGATGTCACGCAAGAAGTTCTTTTTGCACTTTTAGATACAGGCAAGACCATGTAGGTGGTGTCATCATCGGTACGAAGAGGGAGCCGGCTGCAGGGTCCTCCCTTACAATGATCTGACTGAATGTGCTCTGCAGCAAGGGGTCTGTGCAGCCCAGCCCAAAGGCCATGTGGGATGGGCAGCACAGCAGAGCACACCATGGGCCTGAGCATGCTCAGGTTAACTGATGTGGAACTGTCTTCTTCATGTACAGTGGTCTCCTGGTCAGGAACAAGACATTCCTCCCCCTGATGCAGACACAGTTTACTTTTCTTGTAGATAAGTTAAAGCCTATGTTAATAGCGTATGGAATTCTCAGTCACTAAGTACAAGGACAAACAGAGTAGACATGGCTTGCTCAAATCACTGTCTCCTCAAGTACAGTGTCTTACACAAGGCTCTCAATGCAAATGGCCAATACAAGATTCATATTTCAACCCATCACCCACAATCAAATCTCTAGCACACCTCTAAGGCAAATTTTCATTGGAAATCAGATTTTACTGAGGAGTATCAATATGAACAAATTCATGCTTTGGCCACTGTGACTTAAAAGATTGACAATAGCTTGTTTTTTATCTCTGTGAGGAAAATTAAAACCCATCTTGATTCAGAGACAGATTCAGTCCTACTTACAGCTACCACGAAAATGTGTAGATTCCAGGTCATGATACATAGAGAGTCACTTTCATAATTTTCAGTACCAAGACACTATATGAAATGCAACTGCTGCATGACTGCACAATAGTCACATAAATAAGAAAATGCATGTATATTATCACTCTATCAATGGCCATGAATTTGCAACTACATTCATCCCTGGTGTATTTTTAGTGCACATTATTTATCTCCTCCTAATTAAGTAGATTCAGAATTGTACTTCAGTGTTACAGAGCCTGAAGGGACCGATAAAGGAAGGAAAAGGAAAACAGGAACACAAACTTTCCTAGGCTTCTGGCTGGGACTTTGAGTTCTAATAAAAGCTCTTGGAACTCAAAGTTCCTCCTATTCCACCACTCTAGTCACGGTCATAGGGTTATCGCTGCTCTTATCTATCCCTGGAGTTGCAGCTGAGAAAGGAAGCTTAATTAAAGGCATTTTCCAGTAATTCTTATGGCCCAGGTTTACTGCTTTCCCTGCCTGTCTCCATCTAGCAGGGTCTCAGGAATTACCTTGCAAAAATAAAAATGTATAGAGGAGTTCTTAAATTAGATTGAGGAAATGTAGGAAAGATGAAATCTGGCTTTTCAAGTGTCTGGTTTTAGACCAAATTAGGTACTTAATTGGAGAGCACCAATCAGACCAAGAAATGGTGAAAAAACATTTCCAAAACAATGGTGTGCATACACTAACTGCACAACTATTGTTTGCCCTCCTGACAACATTCAGCCAACCTGACAGAGTGTATAGAGACATACAGACAGCTGTAAAACTAAGAAATGTTGGACAGGGTCTTCTTTTGGTAGAATATATGTATGGCTATAAGGCAGAGATGAAGATGTGTAAGTTATGGGGATAGATGTGAGAGAGACATAAGGGTGAGAATGCATACCTAAATTCCTGAATTCCCATCACAGTTCAGCCCTAATAAATATCAGTGACTCAAGTGATTCAAGCAGTTAATGATGCTGGGAATGTAAGTATGGGTTCAAGGAACTAAAAAGGAGGTCATATATGAGGCAAGGAAAGCCTCCAGGAGCAGAGGTCTGTGTCCTGCCTTCTCCACATAGCTAGACCAAAGTCTTGTAATAGACACAGAGACCTCTGTGTCCCTAACAGAGCAGTTCCAGCCCTAGGAAACAGGCAGGGAGCCAGGAGATTCAACAAAGGCATGGCACTGGGAAAGATATGTTACAAGTGTCATTAGCAAAATATATCAGTACACAAGGCAGATGGAAGTGTCTCCACACACTCCATCCAGACTGCAACATTCATTGTCCCAGCTCTTCATTCCCCTGTCCTTAGATCTCCCCAGAGTTGTAAAATGCCTATCAATATTTCTCACCTTTCATTGTACCCCCATTATCTGTTTTTGTTGTATAACACCTGGTTTTCTGAATTTATTTGCCAGTCTGTTACTCTGTGTATATTCTATAATATATTACATCAGCCTTGTGGACACTCAGACATACATGTCTTGAGACAGTGTCAAGTCTGTCAAGCCCATGATAGTGAAAAAATAGGATCCCACAGTGAAGTATCAGGGAATCGCTTAATAAAAAGAATCTCACAGATTCCTTTCCTCATGTATGATGGAGTAAGGCTATCTAAGCGCCTCTCTCCAGTCCTTCCTCTCCCAGTCCCACCTTTGCAGAAGAGAGATCTGGGATACTTAACAAAGCACCAAAGGGCAAACTGCTACATAAACTTGGTGTGGAGCACCATACTCTAGTACTGCACTTGATGCTTTACAGCTACCATACATGCATGAAAGCAATTTGCCAACACCATGGCAGTAAAAGAGCCTCAGGAGGCTTTTCTGCAGGCTGCTGGAGAGTAGGAGCATACAGCTTTGCACTCTTTCCCCATCCCACACCCAAAAGCAGCACAGCAGAGACCTCTGGGTTCTTGGGGAATTCTGTGCAGCTGGAAGAAGGGGCCTGACATTTCTGTTTACTGAACCTCAATGGTTTTCAGTCTGCAAACTGTTCACAATGGATTTTCTTATCAAATTAAAGAAAAATCTGACTTTTAGATAGCCTGTCTGTCTAAATTCAAAAGAACACCACAGAACATAGAGTGTTTCCTTAGGATCTTCCAGTTTTAGTTTGGAAATTCCTGAATCCGAAGTTGCTTCGCCCTTGTCTGTTTTCACCAATAATTACTATGCAAAGAAATACTTGGAAGTCAACTGTAGCAGTGATTTAATTTAAAGCACTATCCACCATTAGATGTCATTTTTTATTTTTCTTTCTAAAGAGAAATAGGTTAGCCCTAGCTGACAGACAAATGCCCAGCCTGGCACTCACACACACACACATCCCTCAGTGGGACATGGGGACAAAATAGGAACCATGGAGCACCTCCTCCTCCACTCCCTCTGACCTTGGTGTTCCTTTTGTTGTTTCTCACTCCCTTTGTTCTTGCCTCCTCTCCCTTTCTGACATTTTCTATTCTTTTACAAGGTATTTCCACAGGTATTTATTTGAAGATGTATTTCACTGATGGGGTCAGCTGTGTCCTGTGGTATGTCCATTGCAGTTCCATTGCAATGGTATGTGGTACGTTCCATTGCATTGCATGGAGCTGTGTCCAGCAAAGAGGCAGCTTATGGTCTCTTCACACAGCAGTCACCCCTGCAACAAAACCTTGCCACAGACACCCAACACACAGAGTTAAGTCACTGGTTTGCTGTTTTTTTTTTGTCTTGCAGTAGAAAATGTCTGTGTTGCATTTTTAAATAAAATCAAAGCAAGAACCTGGAGAAGACAGCTGGCTAACCCAGCAGTGGGTCTGTCTTGGGGCTGGCACACGTTGGTGCTATTGGACATGGGTGAAGCTTTGAGCAGCTTCTCACAGAAGCTACCTCTGTAGATCTTTACACCCTTTCTTTGCTTCCCTCCCCACCCTGATACCAAAACCTTGCCACACAAACCAAATACAAGCAATCATGAGATGTTTGAGTTCAGGAGCATGGGAGGGTGTAAAAGAGCAAATTGTAGGATCACAACCCTGGCCTTCAGAAGAGCAGACATGCAGGAAGTTAAGGAAAAGCAGTAGTGGCGTGGGTGACCAAGGAACTCCTGACTAAAATTAAACAGAAAAGAGGCAGTATGCAAGAAGTGGAATATAAACACAGTGCAGGAATGGGTTTAAGAAAGTCAAAACCTATCTCAAGTTGAATCTGGTAAAGGGATGTGAAGAGCAAGAAGAGCTTCTACAGGTATTTCAGCAGCAAAAAGGTGACTAGGGAAACCGTGAGTGTGCTGATGAATAAGGCAGACTGTGTGGTGTCAGGGAACATAGACGAGGCCAAGGTATTGAAAGCCTTCTTCATTTTCATTTTCACTAGTAAGATACATCTTCAGAAATCTCAGAATCTTAAACCCAGTGGGTAAGAGTGGAGCAATGAAGGCATATCCTCAGTAGAGAAGCATCAAGTTAGACAACAGTTAAGGAATTTGGACACAGAGCTTTTCCATCCTGTTGTCTCCCCTTGTTCTGTTGAAGAGGGGATTCTGAGATCAATAACATATCCCATCATATCACAATGAGTTTTCTCTGTGGTATGCTGTGATAAGGGGTAATAGGCACAAACTAAAAGATTGGAAATCCCATTAAAAAATAAGAAAAAAGAATTTAACATGGGGGCACTTGGGTACCAGAACAGGTTGCTGAGATAAGCAAAACCTGGAAAAAAGCTTAGACTTCTACTTACTCCATGCAATGCTAAAACTGTAGGTGCAACTCCAAAAAAATTTGAGTGACAAATTTATTTCAGCTAAGATTTACCTGTTTAATTATTTTATTTGTGAAAAAAAAAAAAAAAAAAAAAAAAACAACACTTAAATAACATCTTTAGAAAGCAGAACATGATAAATCTAAAATTAACCAGAAATTTGTGATGAACCATGTAGATGTTCCAATTTGAGTGAGTTTCACTCCTCTAGATCCAAGGTGACATAAAAAACATGAAAAACTATACAGAGTACTGATGAGATTAAAAGCAGTTTCATTAATAGTTTATAAATTACTTTCATTTTGAAATTTAAATTTCAATTTCAATTTATGATACATTTTCCCTTCATCCTCCTTTTTTTTTTTCTTCTTATCTGGTCATTGCAACTCAGGGAGAATGAACAGAGAGGCAGATTTTCTTTTCTTTTCTAAGTGCTTCTACTTAATTTCTCTTTTTCCTCTCTGTAGCTTCTAAAAAATTAAAAAGCCCTCAAAAGTTACAGGACACATAGTGAAGTAAAGAAAGGAAGGAAGGAAAACTAGTTGCGCTTGGAGAGATTACTTCTATAATTGAATAAATAGATGGGGGGAAAAAAGAAGTGAACCTTATTAAGGATTTTGACATTATATAGTACAGCAATCTCATTCTGAAGAATGCATCGGATAGATGGACTACTAGGTTCATTGAAAATTGCCTGGACTCCTGAGTTCATGGGATGCTGATGAATGGCTTTGTATTCAGTTAACTGTCAATAACAAGCACAGTGGTTCAATGCTGTGGCCCACATTGTTCAGTATTTTCATCAGCAGCTTGCACAATGATGATACAGAGTGTCTCCTTGGCAAATCTTCAGATGACAAATGCGAATACAAGACAACAGTGCACTTGTGTTGTGGAGGAAACGGACCATGTATTAGGCTACATTAGGAAGAATGTTGCTACCAGACTGAAGGATTGCTACCAGGTTGTTTTCCCTTTATTCAGGAAGGACGTAGGGAAACTGGAGCGTGCAGTGGTAGGCTACCAAGTTGGTCAGCACACAAAATATACAAGGAGTTTAGTCTGGAACAGAGGCTGAGGAGTGGTGCAGCAGCCATTGACATGCCATTAAAAAAGTGATGAAGACAAATTCTTCTTGGTAGTGTCATATGATAAAACACAAGTAGAAGCCTTGTTCAGAAGTTCAGCTTGGACATAACTTTTCAGCTATGGACCAAGGCATCAGATTTTTGAGAAAGGTGGGATGTTTTCATGACTTGAAAACATGATTAGGGATGTACAGAAGTCTTGATCACCAACAATTTGTTTTATGAAGTTATTCTTTTTCTGCTTCGGACAGAGGAATTTGGGGAGCAAAAGGCTGCATAGCATCAAGCAGAAACTGGCACAAGAGAAAGGTGAGTTGAAGACTGAGATCAATGACTTTGCATGAAGTTCACCTCTACAATCAACCGCAGGAGAAGCAGAACCATCATTTCTTTGTATTTATCAATCGTTTTTCCATCCACAAGTGAAAATTTTTTATGCAATCTTCCAAAACTTGAAAACAGCTGTAAGTGGCTGAAGCATAAGTTGAAACTATACCACCACAGTTTAACAAATTCTGTAAAAAGTCTTGGATTTAATGGCAGCCTAAGAATGTCACAAACATGAATATATACAACAAAGTGAGGGGAAATGCTTCTGCCTTGAGAAAGAATCTTTCCAGACAGGTAATAGATAGAATCTCTTCCCAGACCAGTTAGAGTCTCACCATTCTCACTTTTCCAAGCTAGATGGACAGACGAGGCAATCAACAAGAACTCTGTTTCTTGAATTAGGCAGATGAGAGCTGTACATTGTAGAGAGTTCTCCTTTATTAACATGTTTCTAGCAAGGGTAGTTAAAGACACGGAACAGAAAAGCAAGTCATCTGTCATTCCCTCTTGAATCTATTTCCTTCCCAGATGATTTTCATTACTCTAGGAGGTGAAACAAAATACAAGATGTCAAGCTGACAGAGAATGATTTACAGCAAGTATGATATTTGAACCAGTGTACTGGAATCCAAGTCATCCTCTTTAATTAACGTGTGCAGAAAACCCAAGAAGGAATCATTTTGCAATACTAGGCATATAAACACAGTAATGACTGTAAAAGTGGATATTGCCAAGGTCAATGAGAGCCTTAATCAGAATTGAAAGTGCGAGAGGTTTCTTACAGCTATATGGATTTCCGTTGCTAAGCTTTCAGTTCCTGCACAACTTGGAAGTCACTGTCAACCGTCAGAGACAAATTTATCAAAAAAAACACAGATCCAACTTGAGGGTAATTTCATGTGTCATATAAAGAACAGTCAAGCCTGTTCTTTGTTAAACAATGACATAATGCATCAGAAGAAGAGGGGAAAATCTCTCAGAACCCAGAAGGTTCTCCAAGACACATTGTGTATCTCAAACTCTTATATAGAGCAGCTAGAGCATTCTACTTGTGTCTTTTCCCCCTACACCCTTCCCACAAGATATGACACACATTTTTTTTTATTGTCTGCTGCACATCTGTAGCAGCAGAGGATATGGCCACACCACATTCCTTAAAGTGGCCATATCCCAAATTTCCCTATGAATTGCTAAAAGCCATGTGAGTGGCTCTTTTTTTCCAGTTACTTAATGCATGTCTTTCCATGTTTACCTAACTCTCATCTTCACTGAGAACTACTTAACCTTACCACAAAAAAGACATTGAGGTGCTGGAGCAGGTCCAGAGAAGGACAGTGAAACTGGGGAGGGGTCTGGAGCATAAGTCTTATGAGGAGAGGCTGAGGGAGCTGGGGGTGTTCAGGAGGCTGAAAAGGAGGCTGAGGGGAGACGTTCTTGCTCTCTACAACTTGAAACAAGGTTGTTGAGAAGCAGGGGTTGGTCTCTTCTCCCAAGGAACAGGTCATAGGACAAGAAGAAATGACCTCAAGTTGCTCCAGGGGAGGTTCAGAATGGATATTGTTATTCAATAACAATACTGGAAGTGTTATTCCCAATGGTATGGGCTGCTCAGGGAAGTGGTTGAGGCACCATCCCTGGAGGTATTTAAAGGACATATAGACATAGCACTTAGAGAAATGGTTTAGGGAGATTTGGGGTATTTTTATCAGTGTTGGATTGATGGTTGAACTAGGTGATCGTAAAGGTCCCTTCCAATCTAGACAATTCTACAATTCTACCATGGCTTGTTTAAAAGTTATCTGCACAAGTAAACTTATTTGTACATAGATAAACAACATGCCTGCCTTAAGACAATGCATCGTCATTAATGTACAAGTCAAGTAAACATCTATCTTCATCTATGTACACAGCACCCAAAACCTTTGTGAATTTTGCTTAAATTAATGGTTGATTGATTGATTGTTTGATTTAGAGATGACAAGGCATTTTAAGATTAAGAAAAATCTTCCTTCTTTATCTAGATTTGTATCCCTAGGGTGAGGTTTAGCTTACTTTATGTTAAATTAAAGTTCTAGCAGAATAAATCTCCCTAGAATACCCAGAATTTGCACTTGATTTCTAGGAGGGGAAGGGAGCAAAATGTTGTGTCTACATCCACAGGTGAGACACGTCAAGACCTACACCCTCCCAAGAGTTCTCTAAATTTCTGTAGAGTTTATGTTTGCTCTTTGGAAGGCTGGAGGAGGTGTGTTTGTGATCTAAACCCCGTTCTTGCATTTGGTAACTGTAGCCGCTGTCCAAGGTCTCTACAATAAACAGCAAATCAGTGATTTAAAACTGCCAACAAACCTGAAAGATGAAGGATGCAAAATGCCAGTAATCACTGCTAATCAGACAGACCTTACACTTCTGCTAGACATATGACAACCAGCATAGACAGATATAGCAAAACAATACCTTTAAAATCCAATTTCAAACTGTAGCCAATAGACAAAATTTCAGAAGAAGGTAAAAGATGTAATTAAATGTATGAATCAAGTCTACTCTGATCTTTTGAAAGTAGCCAGCAAAAAAGCTGGGGAGTTGTAAATAGGTGCAGTAACGCAACACAGTATGGTTCTTCACACTTTTGGGATTAGACTATATTAGACTGTTCTTCATTATTTCCAGAATAGTTCAGAACAGAAGCTCCCCAAAGCTTTGTAATAGTAATCCTTCTCACTAGTGCTGAGTCCCGAGACCCACAAATCTTATATGTCAAACAGGAATTCAGGAGTCAGGGGAAGAGAAGCCAGCAATTCCAAGTGCCAGTGTCCTGCCTTATTTGCTGGACAGCACTTCCTCCTTTCAGATTCCTAGTCAAAATATTTATAGGAGATTTATTCACATAGCTAGTAAGACTTCAAATACATCTAAATATATCCACAAGCACGAATGGGAATCACGCACTCAGTCAAGTTTGCCAAACAATACTTTGCCAAAAATTTTTTGACCTAAGAAAGAGGCGGAGGGAGTTGTATGTGCAGATCAGAACCTTTAAAAGTGCTGGTAGGACAAGTCTGGTTCTGTCTCCACGGAAAGCTTCAAGGTAAGAGTATGGAGGGCTGGGTGCTAGCAGATCCCACTGCATTCCTGTTGCCTATGAAATGGCTTTGTTTAAAGGACTGTCTGGATCAATAGAGATTTTCTTCCTGCTTTCAAGTTAAAAGCATATCGTTGCCTTGTGATTTTTTCTTGGGATTTTGTGCAAAAATAAGAGGGAAGTTGTCATTTCTGTTTTTCAGTATTGACCAGCTTCCAACTTGAGATCCAACTGATATCACAAGAGGTAAGACTGATTTACCTGCTCCATAGGAATAGATTATCCAGGATTTTTTTTTTTTTTTTTTTATACTGCTATATGGACACTTCCCATATATATTTACATATATGCATACTAATACAGTGCATTTCTACCTGAGCTGTGCTGTCTAAAATAGCACATTTCATTCTATAAATGAGCTGGACCCATTTTTTTGGTACCTGCTGGGAAATAGGTGGCCATTACAAAGGAGATTGCCTGTAAATAGAAATCCAGAAAAGACAAGATGAATGAACAACGTGTCAAATCCATCTGAGTGTTTTTTATTGAGAAGTTTTTCTCTTTTGGTACAAGTTAATCTTACAGGATCAGCTTGAATTACAAGGTTCAGAAGAAATGGAGAAGCTAAAATTCTGATTTTAATTGAGGAAAAGTTTTGCAAAAGCCAATTCACATTTGTGTTTCTGCTTAGTCCACACCCTTTTTCTTATGTTGTTCCATTTCTATAGTTCATGCAAATTGTATGGTCTAAAATGCACAAGATAGAAAAAATATAAATGGACTTTCATAATTTTTATTATGAAATAATAAAAATTATTTTAAAATTATGAAGCAGAACTTGTGCTGCTTCATAAAAAAAATATTTTTATATTGTATCAATCAATCAATCAATCATTATTTTTTTTTCTATATAGCCTACTGGAACACTAATAAATCAAAAGAACTGAACATGTCAACTCAAATAAGAGAGAGAAAGTTAAAATAATCAACATCAAAGACACCTACCTCCTTTAGGATGTAAATACATTAAAGAATATCTAGGGTGAAAAGCAGATAAAACACATAGGGAGAACTTAAGAATAGACAAAGCAGAACACTACAGAGAGTCAGGGAAATGGTACCAAACCATCCCTTACTTCACTCATCACTGTACTATGTCTCTCCACTTCAGTGCTGTCGTGCTGGCCTCAATAAACCACAGCCATGTCATCAGACTCTGAGATGGCCATCTTTGGGGAGGCGGCTCCTTACCTCCGAAAGTCAGAAAAGGAGAGAATAGAGGCCCAGAACAAGCCTTTTGATGCCAAGACTTCAGTCTTTGTGGTACATGCAAAGGAATCCTATGTGAAAAGCACAATCCAGAGCAGAGAAACAGGGAAGGTCACCGTCAAGACTGAAGGTGGAGAAGTGAGTAAAATGCAAGATTTACAAGCAAAACTAAATTCCTGCTATGAGATCTTAGCTGACATGCACATGTCTCACTTTCCTCTTACAGACTCTAACCGTGAAGGAAG
>VZRU01009182.1:0-27095 GCA_013398155.1 Pedionomus torquatus
TTAGTTTGTTGCTGGTTTGAAGGGGAGGTAAAAGTTTGGGAAGTTTCAGAAGTCTCTGTTCTCCTGGGAGTGTTGGTGATCGCCTCTCTGCATGTTCGCTGCTGGCTTTCCAAGCCCCTTACATTAAACTCCTGCCTGAGACTATGTGGAATGTAGGATTCCCATGGCTCTTATAAAAAATGTAGTAGATTGGAGTTCTGTCTCAAGAATTTCTTAGCTAGNNTGTCTCAAGAATTTCTTAGCTAGAACTTTTGTAAGTTGTTTTGGAAATGGATTACGTATTTACTCTTAGCATCTGTATGATGAAGTCAAACACCGTGGTCGTATAAATTGCGCTCTTAACTGAGTGATGTTATCTACAAAGAGGAGAAAGAAACTTTTCTTGACATTACTTCTCATGGGATAATAGGATAATAGCTGTTAGTAAGAAAACAATATCAAATTACTATGTGGTTTGGGTGTTGTGTTGGTTTTTCCTTTTTATTGGCGGGCAGCATGCGAACTATCATGGCAGTGTGAGGCCTGTAGGTATTTGCAAAAATTTGAGTCGTTCCCACAGAATGGGCAAATGGTGTTCAACAAAAAAAGAGGTGAGGTGGGTAGACTTACATAAAGAAATGGGTTTGAGAAACATGAAATACTTTCTACAAGATTTTATTCACAGTGGATAGAGTTTCGTCACGTTGGCGTTATATAGGCAAAGTAATTTGGATCCTAATGAATTTTTGTAAGAAATTAGAAGTATTTCTATGCTGTGAAGACCTGTTTTATGCAGGTAATGCCACCATTATGGTTGTGGAGAACAAAAGCAGGAGAAAATTGGTGGGACAGGACTGCATGGAGAAGGGAAAAAGGTATAATGTTCAGTAAAGCTTTAGTCTTGGTCATGATTCTGTTTCTTCATTGGCTTATGGAAGAAAAAATAAAAAGCCCTTGGCCAGTAACTAATGTTTGATCTGTTCAGCTTTGGTGAAGAAGTGAGGATAAGATAAATTACCTGCTGATTTTACAATGAAGTTCTTTGTTTTTCCCACTGAAATTGAAACAAATGGGTTATTTTGAGGATGGCTTTTAGGAGCCCAAGGCTCCCAACTAACTGAGAACCTAACTTAGTTCCCTTTACTGGGTACTTGCTGTCAGCTTGTTTATCGCAGGCAGGTTACAGTATGCTTGCTTGGAATTGTGCTTTGAAATATGGCTAAGTATCCTTAATCTGTGCAGGTTGCTCATGGTTTTAACTAAGTAGATTGACTACCACAGTTACTAAAACTCAGCTACGTACATTTTGTATTTTGAGATAACAAAATGGCTTCAATTAAAGTAAAAAAAAAAAAAACAAACACAAAAACCAACAACAACCAAACATAAAGGAACAAACAAAACAAAAACAAACAAACAAAAAACCCACCACACACACACACACAAAAACCAACAACAAACCAAANAAAAAAAAAACCAAAAAAAAAAAAAAAAAAAAAACATAAAGGAACAAACAAAACAAAAACAAACAAACAAACCCCCCCCACACACACAACAAACCAAACCTAACACAACTTGATAATAGGAAAGGATGGAAAAAATGTGCAAATGTAATACCTGTTTTTCAGTGTTCTGTTGGTCTTGGTTCTGGGGGAGGACTAAATTTATGTGAAAATTTTCTTCATTGACACAATGCTTGAGGGAGAGTTTTTGTTTTTAAGGTGTAACTAAGTGGGAGGATAGAAAAGCTAACAAGGAAAATACTTGGGGTCATTATTGAGTGCAGGAATAACAAATGTGGGTAAAATGCCTTGTAGGTGGGTTGTAAGGAAATCACATCTGCCCATTATATCTAAACCATGTTAAAATATATTGTATTTTGTTCCTGTTGCATCTTTGTACTGAGAAACTAGTCCCTAAAAGCTCATTATCTCTATTTTTCCTGCATGCAAAGAAAAAGTTGATGGTTTCACTGTATGAAACAATGAACCTAGGGTAAAACATTTAATTTCCTCTTCAAGTCAGTACAAATAGTAAGCAAATGCTGTGGGATCTTTTCAGAGGCTTTACAGGTGCAGTTTTGTTTTGCAAGAAAGTTGAGCTCTTTCAGATCTTTTGCGTTTTATATAACCAGTAGCTGGTAACAAAGGCGTATAGCATTACCCCTGGGAAGTGAAATATACCTTTGCTGTGATTCCACATGGCACAGGTCATGATATTCTGCTCGGCCGAGGAATTCACAGTCGCGGAAGATGAAGCAGATGTAATGATGACAGCGGAGGCCTGGGGGGCAGAGGGTGATGATTTGTGAAGCTGTTGAGGAAGACTAGCATCACCCATCTTGGTGTGGTGGGGAAATGGTGTCAGCTGAGGAGGTGGAGGTATAGAGGTGAAGGTGACCTGCTCCAGTTGTGACTGGTGCCAAAGAAATGGTCGCATCTTGTTTTACGCAGGGCCTCTTCACCATCTGCTGGCTCAGGAAGAAGTGGTGTGTTCTGGACAGGAGCTCTAGTGCACTGGCACACGCGCGGCGCCTCTTGCTGTGCTCTCCTTGCAGGAGGAGGTTCTGACCCTTTGGAGGCTCTTAGGAGTGAAAATAAATGTACCAAATATCATGCTGGAAAAAAAAAATCCCAAGAGGATCAGCGTAATATGTCCCATATTTCATCTTCAGTCACTGCTAGAGCTGAGTAGAGCTGTAAATATATTTTAAACAGGACATGTGTGTTAAATTTTGTTGTTCTTATTGAAGGTGGTAAAACAATAGCTAAATACCATGATGGGAATTCACTCTTAAGTGGCCACTGTTTTGCTTAGTAAAATTAGGAGTTTGTAAATTCTGTAGTATCTCCCATATTTAACAAAGGAGGGAAGTAATTTTAGGAATTTTTGGCAGTCAGGTCAGGTAAACCTGTGTCTTCAGTTAAATTCAGTTCCCAGGGAGGAGGACAGGGCCGCTGTTAAAATTATTAAATCCTGCTGTGTATGTGAGGCCGCAAAAATGCATGTTCAAAATGATCCCTTTTATTTCCTCCTGCCTCCTTGTTTCTCCCTGTGAGAAAATGTCTGTTGCACTTTATCCAAACCACACTTGAAGGAAACAATAGTTCTATTGAATTGTAAAGTAAGCACAGGGAACTCTGAAATTTTTATCCAAGAGCAAAGTGTGCATTTTCCGTGTATAACACTGTGTGCTGAGTCGAAGTAAGAAGGTTTGGTTTATACACAGGTTTGCTGTAGAGATGTGCAAGAAATGTTATTTCCTAAGTTTTAGTTTAGAATTTTGGGCATAACTTGTAATAACTGCTTTCCTATAAATCAGAATTTGCCATGAAATCAGAAGAGCTCTGCCTTATTCCTAATCTGATTTTTTTCTGTCATTTGAAGTTATACCAGGTGATGCACTTTCTTGCTCTTGAATGAGCAATACTAGATTGCTGTAGGTTTATCTTTTGTAGGTTCTAAGAAGGAATAAATACCTATAAAAGCAATTCTTAAAGAAAAGAAATTAAAAATATGTTATAGCTGAGACTACCTGGTTGTTTAGGTATATTCTCTCTAATGTAGTTCCGAAACTTTTTTAATAATTCTTTTGATTTGGGTAATTGAAGTAGTGAGCAACTTGGGGTTTTTTGTTTGTTTGTTGGGGTTTTTATGTAGAAGATGCAGATAGAAACGTAGAACACATCAGTGGTGAGTATTGCTACTAGAAAGTCATGCTTTCAGTTATTTATACTTGTGCGAGCTGACATTTCTTATGTTAAGTACTTGAGTAGGAGTGTCTTTGAAAACTTCAGTTATTTTAGGAAATTAAATCAAGCAGATAATGTCTTTAGTTTGTAGTGATATTTAAATGGTTTAATTTTGAAACTGTCACTCTTCCGAGCTTTGTAGCATGAGTTGGAACATCAGCAGCCAATCCATGCACTGTTAAGGATAGCTTTTCTTCTCTTCGTTTAAAATTAATTAAAAGTCAGACAAGTGGCATCTCTCTGCAAAATTAATATTCATACACCCATTCAAACCTTGACAGTGAGTCAAACTAATTCTGTAGTGTGCACAATGGGAAGAAGGCTAGTGGGAGCAGAGGGGCTTACAGGCACTAGAATACCCTAATCTTTGGAAATGGTTTGAACCTTGGTCTTGTAAATCTTGCTGTTTGCATTCAATCACCCAGTAGCTGGGACATTCCTGGCCAAAATTTGTGTTCGCCTCTGAAGTCCATGTACATGACTACTGTTTTTTTGTTACTGTGTTTAGTTACTCTAAAGTGGTTCTTCTCATCTAAAAGCAACTCAACAACTACACTTAACTTGAGTTTTCTGAAGGCGATTCTTGTGGTTTTAAAATCATAATTCCTATATGTATGGTATATACAGGGGTAACTTAATGATTGTTTTTTCTTAGTGTGCCTTTTGTAGAAATCACATAGGCTTATGGGATGGCTTTTTGTTGTTTCCCCTCTCCCTAGTTTTAATTTTTCATTGTTTAGCAGGAAACTTACAAAAAGGTCCAAGCAGCCTTGTAGCCTTATCACAAAAAGTTGGCTTTTTTGTGGCTAATTGGTGCTAGCTCTTTATTTCAAATTGTCAGTGAACTATTACTGAAGCTATTTAGGTAAAACATTGCAGGAATGGTGGCTGCTGACCACTGTGATCAGTTAGGTGCTTACAGATTAATTTTTAGGGGTAAAGTTTTTGCTGCACTATTTGTGTAAAATAGAGACAGGAGGTATAATAGCTAGACTGGTCTGACATAAAGGCTGTATTTTGCACAAGATAAATATAAACAAGTTAAATGCTTTAATTTTAAACAGTTTTTTTAAAAAAAGAAGAAAGAAGTTGTACTGTCTCTTGGTTTTGGGTGTCTTTTTAAGACTAGCTTGTGGTACCGTTTGTAGTAATAATAACAAATTGTAAAAAGAGATACCATCTTAATTAAGAGAAAGTGAAGGTACTTGCTTACAGTCAGAGTCAAGACTTCATCTTTGCTTTCAAACAGAGGTTTTACTCAGCTCTGCACAGGCCATCTGCCAGGCTGCATGCCTTGCTACTCCTTCCTCCTCTTCCCCTGCAGAGTGGCAGTCTTACCTGCTGTTCCCTTCACAGGATCACAGAATTGTAGCAATTGGAAAGGATCTCTGAGGTCACCAAGTCCAGCCATACACACACAAAAAAAAAAACCAACAAAACAAACAAACAAAAACCAAACAAGCAAACAAAAAGCCCCAAAAAACACAACCTACGCCCTACAATTGTGGCCACTAGAGCATGCCCTGAAGTGCCACACTTCCACGTTTCTTAAATACTTCCAGGGATGGTGCCTCAACCACCTCCCTGGGCAGGCTGTTCCAGTGCCTGACCACTGTCAGTAAAGTAATTCTTCCCAATATCCAGTCTAAACCTCCTCTGCTGCAACTTCAAACCATTTCCTCTGGTCCTGTCATTATTCATTTGGGAGAAGAGGCCAGCACCCACCTCTCTACAGCCTCCTTTCAGGTAGTTGTAGAGGGCAGTGAGGTCTCCCTTCAGCCCCCTCTCCTCCAAACTAAACATGCCCTGTTCTCTCAGCCTCTGCTCATACGACTTGCTCTCTAGACCCCTCACCAGGTTGGTGGCTCTCCTCTGGACGTGTTCCAGCACTTCAGTGTCCTTCTTGTAGAGAGGGGCCCAGAACTTGAGGTGGGGCCTCACCAGNACCCTTAAGTACATCAACACTCCCACCTAGTTTGGTGTTGTCTGGAAACTTACTGAGGGTGTACTCAATCCCCTTATCCAGATCACCAATAAAGATAGTAAACAAGACCAGCCCCAAAACTGAGCCTTGAAGGACACCATTGGTGTCCAGTCGCCAACAAGATTTCACCCCATTAATCACAACTCTCTGGGCATGGCCATCCAGACATTTTTTTTACCCAGTGAAGAATACACTTACCTATGCCATGATTTACTAGCTTCTTCAGGAGAATGTTGTGGGGGACGGAATCAAAGGCCTTACCAAATTCCAGGTAGACAACGTCCACAGCCTTTCCATCCAGAAGGTGGGTCACATGGTCACAGAAGGAGATTGGGTTGGTTAAGCAAGACCTCCCTTTCATAAACCCATGCTGGCTGGCCCTGATCCCTTAGCTGCCCTGCACTCACCATGAGCTTACTCAAGATGATCCTCTCCATGAAGCCCTTCGTTGGGCTTCCTCAAATCATTGTGTTCTGCTCTGCCTGGAAGGACATTTCTTCTATTAAGTATCTTCTCTAAAAGCTCTTCTGACATACTCTCTGTAGCCTGTTCTGCTAAGGCTCCTTGATTTTTTGCTCCATAGCAAAGGACTCCTGGCAGGTCTGCCCTGTTTGATTGTAGGAGCCTGACTGAGGAGCTACTGAGGGTGATTTCTGTTGATCCTGAACACATTGTGACACAAAGAGCAGGCTTTCTTCAAGGTGATGGATTTCTGTAAGTTGCATTGCACAAATGGTCCGCACGTGCAGGATGCCATCAGTCAATACTCTGGGGCTTGCTTCTGTGCTGGAATCGCACTGTGGCCTCCTTGGACACCCATCTTGTTCTTGAGATACTATCTCAAAGGTATTGCCTCTCTCTCTTGTTTAATTCTGTCCTACAGCAATTTTCTCCAGCTGTAATTTCTCTACACTGTTGTATAATCCTGGTCAGTCAGATGACCCAGAGTATGCCAGTCTTTCCATAAGCTGTCCTGAAGATATTTTCAGGAAGTTGTGCAACTGTATTGTTGTTGTACCAAAGAAAATGCTATTTATTATTTAGAAACCCAAATTGCACTTTCATGTTTAAAAAAATAACAAAAAACCCAAACAAATAAACAAAACAAAAAAAAAAAAGAAAGAAAAAACACCACAGATTCAATAACCACATCAAACTGTCTATAGAATACTCCTGTAAACATTCTCTGAAAGCTGTCATTGTCACTGGAAATAGTAACTTGCAAGATTCAGTATATTGGCAATACCTGCAAATTAATACAACTCTACTCAAAATTTTAGCATTTTTCCAAAATGCACCAGGAATGTGGTATACAGTGGTGCTGTCAGACACACATGGTATTTTTTTTTTCTGAGCACAGTTTTACAATTGTTGTTGATAGGGTAAGGAGGACGATTCTAAAAGGGTCTTCTTACATACCAGTAGGTGTATTCCAGGTATCATATGTGAATTTACTTTAACACAGAAAAAAAACATACCAGTCAGACCTGACCTAGAACTATACAGAACATGCTTACGTGCTTACAGTGTACTCTGGAAGAAGATTCTATCTTGAAATAAGTATTTGCAGAACTGACTCTTCGTAGGGTCTTTTACCCAGTCCAAAGCATTTTCCTGGTGGGCCAGGGCTCACCAAATGGAAATGGACTTTACCTAACCAGCAAATATAAAATTTATCAGTGTATCTTTCTACCATAAAAGAACAACTGAAGCGCTCAATCCCTGTGCATGTACATCGTAGAATATAGTAGACTTTATCCATCACTCCAGATGTCCTTGTGGAAATTCAGTGTTAAGCTAAAAAAGTCACTGTGTATTAGAATAAAACTGCATAGATAACTGGTAAAGAACAGGTGTTCTCTGTTAGTGCTAGAAGTGTACTTACAAATCCAGAGCTTGCTTTCTGACCTGCTAGCCCTGATCTTCAAATGAAACAAGTGCAGTACTTAAAAGATTCTGGGAAGTAGCATTCATAACCTTACTGAATAGTAAAAACTAGGTGCTGTGTTCTGTTGCTGTGTTACCAGGCACTGCCAAACATCGTCGTTACCTCGTGTCTGTCCTTCATTTCCAATTGGCTTGAATAATCTTAATTCATCTGAAGTCAGGTCTTTATATATTTGTGTTTAAAACAGCTCTTCCCTCAACAGGCTTGCAAGCACTTTTTTGGCTTTGCACTTTTCCACTTACTGTACTGGGTGAGAAGGATGCTCTGGTAAGGACCGGCAAAATTAGGAACTTTCACTTTCTTGATGTTCCTTTTGCATGTAGAAAGGTGCTTTATGATGCTTTGGGGTCGCTTCGTCCTTATTCTGACATGAGGTTTCTGATAGTTCTGCCTAGTTATTGCTTGTAAACATCCTGGTTTATCAGTTGGTGACCAATTTCTTTCCCCTGAATATATCTATTATGAAATAAAATTGCTGGCCTGCCGTCAAGATGCAAGCCCACAGTAGCCTTAACAGAGAGCATGTTGGTTGCAATAGTGGTAAAGGCATCACTTTGTGCAGCAGTCTGGATTGCTGTGCAAGTAGAGAAGCAAAATGTTTGCTTAACATTTTCCAAGAGGACTGCTCAGCAGCTGCTGGAGCCAGCCTGCCTTGTCTTTGCTACTGGTGCTGCTTTGATGTGGCCCTGCTTTTATAAATGTTCCATTTATCTGCCTCGCATTTTCTTTATTTTCATCTCATAGCCTACAGAACAGATTTACTCTACAAAATAACACTTCCAAAATGCAGTCATTTGACATAATTTTTTGGGTAACAGAGTAAGCTGCATGAAGCTAATACTATAAAATTTGCTCTGACCTTTTTTTCTGTTGGTAACAACCTTCAGTGTCACTGAAGTGTTTTCATATCTGGTTGCTGAACACCTCATGCTCCTCCCTTTACTCAGTTATCACAATGACAACTCTTCTTTGAATGGTGAGATAGAATGAGTGTTAGCTGATTCCCAGTTTAAAACAACAGCAAAAAAGAAGAGCAACAGCCTGTCATTTGTGCTATTTTTTATAGTTGTTCTGATGGTATAATCAAAGTGAGAGTTTCAATTAGGCAGTCTTACTTTGCACATGATTTGTAATTAAATTAGTATAGACAGGTACATTGCTTAAGGCGAAAATTAAGTGACATCTGGATTATATAAGTTCTCATCTTCAGGACTCCATTGCTTCCATATATTATTGAAACTTTGTCTAACATTTAAGTAGGTTAATAGTCTTCCGTTTGCTTTATGTACTAGCATTTGCTTTTAATTCAGTTAAGGCTGTTGGAAGTAATTACAGTGAAAGCTATGCTGGTTTGAATGAAGAAGAGCTGAAGGCTCTTCAGCTGAGCTGAACACAGGCTGAAGCCACACAGGCTGTACCTCTAGACAGAAACATATGGGGATTTTAGCTGTACAGTCCTTTTCCTTCAGTGAATATTTATTATGCAGTTGTCCAGTTCCATCCGTAAGTGAGAAATTGTCTGGACTAGCAGAGGCTGAGCTGCCATACAGCATTGTGCTTATAAACACAAATGTTTTTGACCATCTCCAGCTGTTTTATTAGACCAGCTTTTCCTGACAGGAGGTGACCTGGCTTTTGTTGGATTTCTTCTGCTGCTTCACAGCTTGACTACGCCAATACAACCCAATGCAGCCAGCCTGTTCATAAGGTCACTTATTCTGAGGAAACTTTAGCTAGTAAATAATATGCTTATGAGATACGCTTATGGTATGGATCACATAAATCTGCAGCGGGAAGCCTTTCCCTTTCTACTGTGGCTTCTTATAGTTTCTATAGCTTCAAGTTAAAGATCAGAGTAATTTTTCTTTAACATCCTTGCTGGCTTGAGTGTAATGCAATGGAAGGTTCACAAACAAATCTTGGCTAAGAAGCACCAGCAGCATGTTGGACACAACGGCAAGGATAGAGCTTGTTCGGGCAGTGTGTGGAGCTCTCCTGGGACTGCACTGGGGCACTGCTGTGAAGGTGAAGAGGAGCGTTTGCTTCTCTGGCGACAGGCGTGCAGTTTTTGTCGTGTGAATTCTTCATCATAAATGCACAGCTGTATTTACGCTCCAAGTGCAAACTGAAACAGAGCTTTCCATGTGTGTGTGGAGGTGGTAAGAAGCATCAAACCCTCTGCGACAGATGTTAGAAATATTGCTGTCTGCTGTCTTCATCACAGAAGCTATACAAGAAGCTCACTAGAATGTATCTAAGGAAATTTCAAAGGTTTTAGTACAGTGCCTTTTTGCCTTAATGGCAAGTAGTTTTGTAGCAGTTCTGTGACTGGTTCATTTAAGCATGGGGTTGGCTGTTGAAATAATTCTGCTGTATAAATGGTACTGTTTGTTGTGGTTCAGTGGTTTTCATATCAAGTTCATTCAGTTTTCAATTAAGAGTGTTTTTCATAGTTCCCAGCCTTCCGAGCTCGGCTTGCCTTTTCAGAATCAAGCTCAAGAAATTTCTTTTTAGATTAAAGTTCAAAAGGTTGTCTTGATCCAGTGTGGTTGTTCATACTCTGTGATAGAGCTTCAAACAGTTATACAGATTGTTCCATGGGCGATCTTGCAACTGGAATTCAAGAACACTGCTCATCAGCAAACATGCTGTTTTTCTTTTAGACCAGCAATAGTAAAGAGTAAAACAACGCAAGTGTTTGTAAATTTGGCCAGTTTAGAGTAAATCAAATGGGGATTTTTTGTTTGTTTGGGTTTTTTTTCAAAATAAATCATGTTTGTTAGACAGTTCTCAGATCAGATCTTCGGTCCTTTGCTATCTCAGAAATAGACAGCTGGAAGCTTTGTTGTGGCAGCAAGCATGAATAACAGAAAACAAACCAAATAGGAGTGAAGGATTGTGTGAGAGAGATGGAAAACTTGCTGACTGTGTATGGTCTTTAAGGATGACACTTGGAAGAAATTAACTTTATCAAGTGGAAGTGGGGAAGGTTAGACAGGAAAGGTAAGTCCAGGACTGTGATTGGATATGGAGGCTTTCAGGATCTTAAAATGTGCCTTGCCTAAGTTACTTTGTGACTTAAAATGTCCCATTCAGAACTGTGCCTAAAAGAATGCTGATTGTTTAATGCTGACACTTGCAAGCTTAATAGAAACTCTAAGTCAAAAAATATTTCATATGTACTATTAATAATCTTCAAATTCAGAGTAATTTCCCTTTTCTTTTCTGACTTGCAGCTGCTGTTGGCTTTCTGACAGTTTCCAGTGTCATTACCATGTCAGCCCCCTTCTTTCTGGGTAAAGTTATTGATGTTATTTATACAAATCCCAATGAAGACTTCACGACCAGCCTGACCAGCCTGTGTGCCTTGCTGAGTGGTATCTTTTTATGTGGTGCTGCTGCTAATGCTACTCGTGTCTACCTCATGCAGACTTCAGGTAAAAACAGAAGCAGAAAGGGCTACTGAGGGTCATCTTTTTTCACAGTCAGGATACCTAATGATCTGACATAAATTATTGGCACTGGCTGGAAGATCCTCTTGAAATCAGTAGCTTTTTTTACCGTATCAAAGGTAAACTAATAGTGCAAAGAATATTTGTTCATTTTTATTTACTGTTATGTGACATCTTGAAGTTCACTTCCTTTTGGTATATTAAAAGTCTGTAATGTGATGTGTTCGGTGCTGCCTAATCCTGTGATTTTTATATTGTTGGTATCTGTAGTCTTGTGTGCTGTGCTTGACTGACTTCTGTTTTTGACAGGGCAAAGAATAGTGAAACGTTTGAGAACAACCATGTTCTCCTCTATTCTGAAGCAAGAAACTGCTTTCTTTGACAAGACCAGAACAGGAGAGCTGATAAACCGCTTATCTTCAGATACAGCCCTCTTGGGCCGGTCAGTGACCGAAAACCTTTCAGATGGGCTCAGAGCAGGAGCACAAGCATCTGTGGGGGTTGGAATGATGGTACGGTGGTCTCTTCCCTGGTTGTCACTTCCTGTAGTTTCAAGTCTGTTTCAGTCCTGTTAAGTAATGTGTGAGTGTGATTCAATTCAGAAACTGATGTGTGTTCTTGGATACAGGTGTATTTCAACACAAAGCCATGTACTACATTGCAACAGATAATGTGCCTGTGGCCAATTGATGTTTACTCAGAAGCCAAAATTACAGAGAACAAGAGTTTGAAATTAACTGCTGTTGCTCCCCGAATTTCTCAAGCAAAGTATAGCAGGCAGATTGCTTAATTCTGTTCTTACTGAAGGTACTAAAATCAATGATAACATTCCCATAGCTGTAGGTAAAATAGGGTGTGAAAGGCCTCATGTAAAAATCATTGAATTTGGTTGATTCTAGGTGAGCACAGGCAGCACTGAGTATCATATTACTGCTAAGGATTTTTTTCAACAAGTGTTAGTTTTTCTGCTTTGATCTGCCAGTAAAGAATGTATTTAGGTAGGAAGCATGTTATTGAAGGTTTCAGTGCAATGCATCAGTTAATATTCCTTGGTGGTCAGTTGGCTTATACAAAATCTGACTTCCCTTGATGGTTTTTGTAACATTAATATTTTCATGGTTCTCTGAAAAAAGATGTGTTGGTGGCAATTGTCTTAAATGAAAGTGCAGTAATTTCTGCTATCTATCTGGAGTTAAAAACAGATCGCAAATAATCTCCTCATAAAAATAAGCGTCCGAGATTGATGTTATTAGAAGCTGTTAAGAGGTTTTGATACAAAGCTTTAAAGCATTAATACTTTTTCACTGAGAAGAATTACGGCTTTTTGTATTTATCTAAATAAATAAAGTCTAAGTTTTTCTCTTACCATAGAGTAACTGGAATAACTATGGAAGGCATTCTCAAAAATGCATAACGCAGAGTTAAAAGGTGGACTATAAAAGCTTGCCCAGAAGGATAGATTATTATGAAGAAATGATAAAGCCTGTCAATGAAGTAAATTCTGATTTTTTTCTGGAGATTTTTCTGTTTGCAATACAGAAGCAAGATGCAATAAAACCACAATAGATATAATTTCAGTAAATCTTGTTAAAATAACAAGATTTTTAGGAGCTTGCATGATAATTGTTACAAGTGATAAGGTTTTGCAACAGTAAATTAAATCTATTGTTTCAGGTTATGAGCGTTTGTGGGTGCAATGGAGCACTGGTGACTCCATCTGTTCCTCAATTTCCCAGAAGTAGCATACTATATTTCTTCACTTAAACTTTCTGTGATACAGCATCTATTTAAAAGTTGTGAAAGCACTTTAGAAACTACTTAATAGTTTATGTCTTTCAGCATCCCCAAGAGATTTCCTAGTAGGCCTGTTTACTGGCAGGTTAGGATACTGGGCAAAGACCACACAGCGAACCAGTGAGAAAGCTAGAAATGAAATCCAGACCCCTTTGCTTATAATCCTTTGTTCTAACCATGGGATACATTCCCAAAATGCTGTGGAGGAATAGATATTTTGCCTGGAAGGAATAAAACATGATAAATGAAAGCATGGCAGCACTAAATTACAATCCTACTAGTTTTAGACAGCTCTGATGAGGGAAGCTACATTTCAGTGCTCCGGTGGATTATTTTTAATCTGAACACTAACACTGACACATACCTTTTTCTTCTAGTTTTTTGTGTCTCCTAGCCTTGCTGCATTTGTTCTGAGTGTTGTGCCGCCCTTGGCTGTCCTGGCTGTAATTTATGGAAGATACTTGCGAAAGCTTACTAAAACGACCCAAGATTCTCTTGCAGAAGCAACACAGGTAGTTTTTTAACAGATGCTTTTTAGTCAACTTCAAAGTTGTTCTGGTGTATTTAGGTTAATATATCTGAAGTACAGATCTTCTGAAGATAATTGTACTGTTCATTGCCTGAAGCCATGCTGAGCCTGTAGTTTTGCACCTGAACAGTATGAAAGGTAAACTTCAGTAACATTCATAGATCTCAAAACCAACCATGATTTTTAAAGAGCTGTCCATAACAATAAAATACCAGGCCTTGAAAATTTGGAAATGTAGTAAAGTATAAGGAGGTTAGGCTTTAGCTGTATGAGAGCATAAAAAAAATGAGTCTGTGAAGTCCTGTGTAACGTGATATGTAGGTTAGAGAAACACTTTTCTTGGGCTATGGTTAGGAGTTTGAAGCCATTGGAAACTTACTACATGGATCCGTCTTTTAAGACAACTTTGCTAGCAAGTCCTTCTCTGGAATGAATCCTTGTCATTTGACCTAATTGTCAGCTCTTCAGTGTTTGTGAGGATTGACATTTTTTAAACTCTTCTGGGCATCTCGGCACATACCAAGATATTTGGGAGAAAAGTAGAGGAATCTGTTGTTCTAAAGAGGCTATTCCAGAGGGGTCTTCATTGTGTTTGCTGACTGCACTGAAATATTGCAAAGCACTATCAGAGAAATAATAGTGATAGTAAGCTTTTTCTCACAGGCTGAGGTTGGGGAAACATCATTAAAATGCATAGAAATACAATTAGGAATGACCTAGTTAAAATAGCCACAGTTGTCAGCTGTTTTAAACTTGATATATCCTATGTAGGACTTCTGCAAATTGGCTGTGCAGAAGGAAGATTAGCCCTCTTCTCTTTATCTTCTTCATCCTGCATTGAAGGGAAGCTCATGCCCTCATAAACCAGGCGTGGGACTTCACATGAAAAAGCAATTTTAGTGTTCTCTTCAAACTTTCAAGTTGAATGGGTGATGGAAGAAGGAGAATTACATTTTTATATCATACGTTCACTCCCAAAAGCGCGCCTGTTTGTCATCTTTTTTGTAAGACCATCACAGTTTTTATTAACATCTTAGGCTAATTGGTTACAATTGAGGTAATTTTGGAATTAATACCTTGCTGTTTAGAAGCTAAAATAAAATAAGTTGAAATGGCACATATGGAGTTGAGCTAAATTAATTCTCACTGTGGCTTTGATCAAATGAGTGGAATTGTTTCATGAAATAACTGCAGGCTTTTTTGCATTATTTAGTGTAGAATAGAATGTTCTTTATTTTTTCCCTTTCCATCTTGTTATTGCAAGTTATTGTGAACAGTAGGTTCACATTAAATTAAGGGTTTTTTTAATACTACTTTTGTATTTCTCTTTATGGAAATATGAAGTTCTTTTTTAAACTGCCTGGGAGTGCAGTTTACTTTTAACTTCATAAATTTTTTTTTTTTTTTTAAAGGGGTAGGGGGAAGAGGGCATGAGAAATTTTCCAGTGGTATCCAAAGGAATGTATTTGGAGATTAGTGTAGCGATAGTGGTTTAACTTTCAAATGTTCTGCAATATGAACGTTCCAAATTGTGTGTCTGTGTGTATTTTTTTTTGTTCTTTGCTTTAATGTAGCTAGCTGAAGAACGTATTGGAAACATAAGAACAGTTCGAGCTTTTGGCCAAGAAGTGGCTGAAATGGAGAAGTATACAAATAAAGTTGATTATGTGCTACAGCTGGCTAAAAAAGAGGCACTAGCTCGGGCAGGCTTCTTTGGAGCAGTAAGTATATTTTGATGAAAGTAAACCAACCATGTTCTGCCAAGTGTCAATTATTTTAAAATTCATGAGGATACTTATAAATCTGCTTATAAATAATTAAATTATTTGAGTGTAAATTGAACCTACATGAAACTGTGGGAAGACTGGGCTGAAATCAGTCAAAATTGCTGTGAAACCACACCTTAAGATACAGCAGTATGATAAAAAGCCAGTTCAAGTCTCCATTTCTGCCCCACACCCCATAGGTTGGTACTATTTGTCTGAGCCCATAACTCCTTTCAAGGAACTAAACCACTGGATATCTTCTCCCACCGTTAGCATTTTACAGTTTTGGCTTCCCGGTGAGATGAACATCAATGCAAAGGATGCTGAGGAAGGAGCAGGGGAGGGAGGAAGGGTGGGATTGCAGTTTCTCGTAACAGCTTGCAGTCAGTTTGCTCTATCAGTAGTCTAAAACTGCAACATAACTGCAGACTGTCAAATTTTCTCTTTTAATGTTGGTTGGGAATAACATTTGGTTTTCCTTCCCATCTTGGGGAATTAGGTTAAAAAAAAATCTAACACCAAAGCAAAAGAGTTGCTTGTTTTTTGAACACTTGTTGGATAGCACGGTGCAGTACCACTGGTTGTCTGGCTGGCCACTGGATTGGTTTGCTCTAGAATTGGTTGTGTTCAAATTTAACTAAGTCCTCTAAAAATCTATATACCCATAGTATGGGAATTCTTATATTAGAAGGAAAATTCTGAATGATCATTTTAGAGAGTGAAGTCTCAGATGTATGTGACAAAATCTGCCTTTCCCTCTTTTTCTTTTTCCTTAGACTGGCCTTTCTGGAAACTTAATTGTCCTCTCAGTCTTATACAAAGGAGGATTACTAATGGGCAGTGCCTACATGACAGTTGGTGAACTCTCATCTTTCCTAATGTATGCCTTCTGGGTTGGAATAAGCATTGGAGGTATGGAATGAGAAATGAGATTTTCTTCACTTCAAAGTATTACAGTCAGTATGGGGGCGAGAGAGAAGAAGCTCGTAAAAGATCAGGCTTTCTGAACAAATCTCTTCCAAATGGTATTCCCAAGAAATCATACTTCTTTTTATTTTCTGAAGAGTTAATGAAAGTGATAATTTACAACTTAATATAAGCCTTCCTTTTTCCCAAAGGAATACAGAGGTTATTTTTTCAATGTGTGTGTGTGACATAAATATTACTTTAATTTTCTTTGAGTCTAAATTAAGATACTTGGTATATTGTGTAAAGAAATAATACTGGTATTACATTTTCTACAAAGTATGTGGGCCTGCGTTAAATGTACTCTATTTAGACAGGCATGTAGAATTTAGCTTTAATTCACTATAGAGTGTCTTGAGCTGGAAGAGTGAACAAAGTGCCAGCAGAACACTACGCTCTGGTGCTAACCTTTTGTTGTTCCTTAGTGACTCCTCCTTGAAGCTCAGACTTTGTAATCTACTGTCCCAGAAACAAGCTGTTCTTTTTGACAGCAGTCTTCACTACTGCATACAGGCAAAAATGAAGATAAGGTACTTTGAAGTTTGCAACTGATTGGAAGCGTTCTTCTTTAAAACGAGTCTGTTAACTTCTGATAGACTGGCAGGGCAATGCAGCTCATCTGTACTTTCTTTTCAAAGACTAAGCCTGGTATCTTGGGAAGCACAAAGATATGCCTGAGGGCAAAATTCACAGAACTTGCTTCCTTGGATATCAAAATTCCAGTGGCACTCATTCTAATTACCAAACCCCTTTCTTCACTGCTTAACTCATTCAAGCTTGGTCAACAGACAGATACCTGGCATTTTGAAATCAAGGGACAAATTCATGTTAAATAAATGAAAAATAAGGTTAGAAACACTGATTAAGTGTCAGTGAATTAACTCTTATTTGTGATAAAATCATCTTTTAAAATTATACTTAAGATTATTGAAGAATATATTTTTGCAAAGAGCTCATTCTCATGGGGACTCTGAAGTAAAGGTGTCTTGCCAGTAAAGGGGCCTGCCTTCCTTGACATCTACAAAGCATATAAATCTCCAAAGTGCTAAGTTTGCTCCATATATGTCATCATTTGATACATGTAGCAGTTCATGCAATAAACTGAAATCCACTGTGTAATCTGCAACTTTGCCTCATTTTATTGTAACAATTTGCTGTGTTTTTGACCAAATACTGAAGGTGGGTTATGAAAATTAAAAACATTTCCTAATTAGTATTTGCTGTTCTTATTATCTAATGTATTTTTTTGTGAGTGGTTGTGAATTTGCAATCATTAGTGTCTCTGTTTCATTCTGTGAGGTTCATGCCTTCTCCTCCCTGTGCCCTGCTCTAGGTTGTAGGTACTTAGGCTCTTTTTTCAAAGCAGCTTCTCATGGCTAGTGCCTCATGTTGAGGCTTTCAGATAGTCCTCAGCAGCAGCATGATGAAATGCCCTGTCTACACTTGCAGACTTAAGACCTTGTGCTGGCTTTGATGTTCTGCAAGAAGAAACCAGTAAACCTATTCTAATATACCTTGGGTTTTCTGCCCTCCTGAAATCACTCATAACACTAGATGCATTTCAACATGAGAGTCGTTTATTCTGTTGGAATTCAGATATTTTGAAATTGGTTACTCTATTTTGAAAGATGCAGAAAAGAATGAAAAAATAAGACATTTTATATTGATGTCGTACTCCATTATTATTTTTTTGGTTCTAGGTTGGTTTCTCTATTTCTTTCAGCTTGAAAGCCCTTCAGCCATGCCAGCTCCAAAATGATTCACGTAGCTGCTAAGAGCTGGGACCCAGTACTATATGCAACCCTTGCCCTTAGCTCTTGCTTTCTCCAGTAGTGGTTGAAGCACCCTGATTTGGGATACATATTTCTTTATATTGTCCATTGTCCACGTAGCTTCTCAAGCATCAGTTCAGCCTTAGGTTTTGTGCCCTCCCTCCCCTGAGGTTGACTTGGCCAGCCCCTCCTATAGTATACTATACTATAGTATACTATACTATAGTATAGTATACTATAGGATATACTATATATACTATAGGATATACTATGTATACTATACTATAGTAGTATAACGCTGTCTGACAAAGAACAGCATTCAGCATGCTCCATTCTACCCAATGATTTTGAAAATATAGCTGGTTGTATGCAAGGCTATTTCTCTAAAGTTGGATGCTGTTCTTCCTAACAGATGAAAGAAAAAGAGTTGTTTTGCTTTTGAGTATACACAAGCTTACTTTTTTATATTTTTTTTCTTCAGAATGATTTGGTTTGCAGATATAAATCGGAATGGTCAATAATAGTTATTGGTAGCTCTGAAGTGCAACTAGGTAGGATTTAAATCAACATGTCTGACAGTATGTTGGAGAAAAAGATCCTCTGCATGTCTGATGCTTCAATGCTAGTGATGAAAAGTATAATGCAAATTTATTGTCTCCTGTGTCTTCCATTCCATATGGATGCATAATACTGGTCTGCTTTTTGTTTAGGTATAAGTTCCTTTTATTCTGAACTAATGAAGGGGCTAGGTGCTGGTGGACGTCTCTGGGAGCTTATTGAAAGGAAGCCCCAACTTCCATTCAATGGTAGGTTCTTGGTTTGTTATTGTTCGTAGGTTGATTTTTCTGTTATTGGTCCCCAGTACTGCAGAAAGAGGTGTGCAATACGTAAAGGTAGTACCACTTAAATTCTTAAGAAAGAAACTAGATACAGTGGCAATTCTTTTGACTTTTCCTAACTGTGAAACAGATGATGATGATGATGTCCTTTAATCTGAAGTTTTAGAAGCTGAAAATTTAGTGGGTTTTTTCATTTAATTAATTTAGAATATTTAACAATATTTAAATACAGTAAAGAAAAATATATTGCCAGCAATATGTTTCAGCACTCTTGGCTATTTTGGTTTTATATTAATGGAACTCCAGCTGTTGTTGGCGACAACAAATACATTTTTTTTCCCGTATCTAGAATCCAAACAAGAAACAAGCACAATCCTCTGTATACCTTTTACATATTTTTACAGTAATATATAGAGGAAGGACTTGTGGTGCCAGACTGTGTATTGCAGTAGTTTTCAGTGTTTCAGGCCATGGAATAGACTGTGCAATAACTGGAGCTGAGAATAAAGATAAGTGATTGCTTGTCACTTGGATGATAGTAAGGATTATGCTGCTAGCACAGGATTTAGCAAATACGTTTATTTTCCCAAAGGGAGGTTTAGAGACTATTTACTTAAACAAGTTACTATGTGTATGTCCATGGATTAAAGTCAAGGAAGGAGCCTGGAATTGTAAGCTCTTGCCATTGCCATTTCTATGCTACTACCATTAAACTGAAAGCCTGAAGAAGACAAGAGAATCTGTGAGAAAGAGAAGCTAACTAAATTATTTGCTCAAGGAACAGCAGGACTAGTGAAAACTTGATTGCTATTGATGGGTGCCTGTGTTTCCTGTCCAGTTACTGTTTAACCAAACATGGGCATGTGCTGCCATGTCTGCTGGCTAAGTTGGAGGTTACTTATGTGCTGCATCTGAAAAGAATTAAGGGTTTTGAATTGCATGTCTTTAGTGTGAACAAGCAGGTGTTGTTCTGGTGCTGCCAGTTTTCACGAAGCTGGTAGGAACTTTGTCAGTGAGGTGCTGGCCTTTGGGAATGCAGCAGCACTGTCCACAGTGCTTGTTTAGTTTGCTTGGTATGGATATGTGTCGCTGGGATTTAACAGGGCTTGGAGAAATTGGTCTTACCTGTATTCAAGCTTTTCCTAGTACTGATAGCCTTTTAAGATAATTGCTAAAATCAAATGCTGTGCTTTAAAAAGAAGCTGCTTTTATTTAACTTTGGCAGTGGTTCATTCATTACAGTTTGTTACAGTATTTCACAAGCTGAAATTCTAGTTTTAACAAACTGTTGCCTAAGAGTTATGACTCCGATTCGTCTTTGAATACACTGTTGTCCTGAATTTATTGAATATACTTTCCACTTAAAAAAAAACCAAAATCTAAAAAATGGCCATTAATGCAACAAACATAGCAGCAGCTTTATTCCAGTGACAGCCTTTGCTTAAAAGCTGTAGTTAATAGTAGTGGAGAGGGGACTGCTCTTGTCCAAAGGGGAAGGTGTTTCACATGACTTCTGTGGTTCGGTGAAAGGGCAGCAAGTGATTTGCAATGTTTATCTTTTTGCATCTGTTCTATGGCAACAGGACTTTGGTCTTCAACAGTGCCATTTTATTTCATTGCTCCTAATTGACAAAACATAAATTATTTATAATATTCAGATACTTATACTAGAAGTGAACATTGTTACGTGTCAGCAAGATGCACATTCTCCCTATTGCTGTAGGTAGCCTACACGTTCACTGCTGGTGAGCAACTTGAAATTGCATTCAGGAACTGAGTGGTATATCCCATTGATTCAGTCATGGCTGAAATATAACCCCTGTGGTCCTGAATTGTGGCTTGCAGCTAGCTAACATGGGGATAGATATTTCTGTTGGGTGTCTGTAAATCAAGTTCTAGGAGATCTGAGCTCATTTTTTTTGTTTGTTTCTGTATTTTATTCTTTGTCATACAGAGGGAATCACATTAGGAAAAGACACATTCAGAGGTGCTTTGGAATTCAAGGATGTTGAGTTTGCATATCCAACACGTCCAGAACAATCCATTTTCAAAGATTTTAGCCTTTCCATTCCAGCTGGCTCTGTTATGGCTCTGGTTGGCCCAAGTGGTACAGGGAAATCAACTATTGTATCCCTTCTGCTGAGGCTGTATGATCCTATCTCAGGTATGTTTTGTGTGTTGCTCTCATTCGTGATTGATGCTTTGCCTCTCAGATACACCTTATAAACAGTCGGGGTTCTGGTACTTGAGGCCCTGATGTGATCGATGACTCCCCTGATGCACCATGCGTCCCTCTGGGGTGTGTGGTTACCTTGTGGTGGTGCCTGCAGAGCTTTGCATTTCTGATCCACCAGTATGTGATTCCTCATGCGTGGTTGTTCTCAACTGTTCTTTCTGCCTCTTTTCAGTACTTGTCAAACATACTTGCTTTACTATTTCTTAACTTAAGGTACAATCACGGTTGATGGCTTTGATATCCGTCAATTAAATCCACTGTGGTTCAGGGCAAAGATCGGAACAGTGAGTCAGGTAAGGAAGAAAAGCAAAATTTCTGACCGAATGAAATCGTGTTGTGTAATCAATGAGCTGTGCCTCACTCTTCATCTTTTTAAACTAAAAATGCTGTTATCCATGCTTTATTTTAGAAATAAGTATTCAGAGCGAGTCCCATTATTCGGTAGTCTGTTTTTTACATCATCATAGAGATTTAAAGTGTTTGCTTGGAAGAAAAGTATGTGTGTGGAGACTGGACAGTACATTGTTGCGAATTGTATAGCCATGACCATCTTGATGTTTGCTATGATTTGTTGAAGGAAGTAACACAAAGCTTAAGGTTTAATCACGTTTTGTATTAAGGGAAGTTGCACAATTGTATTTCACACAGCCATTTGAAAACTGACCTTTTGTGCTCTGTGTTGTTTCCAGGCAAACACAATTCCATTAGGAAAGCATAAAAGTACTGCAGTGTTGGTGATTATTCTTGTAGAGCCCTATCCTTAGCAACCCCATGAATCTGCAAGTGCAGAGAGATGTTCAATAGTCCCTTTATTTAAAAATAAACTGTTTGACCAATTAAACTACATATGTTCCTTCCCTCATCTCCCCACGTGCTTCATAGCACAATTAACTGTTAGGTTGATGTTCTGATTAAAAGCATGAGGATAACTGGGTGTATGTTTCATTTCAAAACATCTGCTCATGTAATAATGCCTCCAAAAGCTTTTGTGCAAAAATTACTTCCCTGTGGGCGCATAAACATTTTTCTTCTTGAATATATGTATTCCGCTTCAAGTTACCAGTAGGAGATGGATACTGGTGTTCATACTATAGCATGTCTCTATTTTATAAACAGAGCAGACTTACTTTGCTTTCGATGTTTTCCCATTGTACACCCAGTGTCTTATCTGTCAGTCCTCTTCTTTGTTTTAAGCATTAATATAAATGAAATGCACAGAATGCTGTGAAATCTGTCTAGACATCACTAAGAGAAGAATCATCATTGTTGCAAATGATGGTATGTAGTAAAGTACAAAGGGGAGGTTTTCTGATGTTTGGATTAATAGCTCTCTCTGAACTCTGAATGAGGGTTATGTCATGTTGAAAGAGCAACTTATTTTTGAATTGGTTTTGACTGCCCATTTTGGTGTTGAGAGGTTCTTTGGTTGTTACTAATTCAATTAACTCTAGCATGCATATTCTTTTGTTTGCATATAAAAGAAATGAATGCTGGGTCTTGAAAGTGGGATTTATGTTATTTAAGGTCTAGATAATACATGCATGTAATTACAGAGATAACATATTAGTTATCTATTGGAATTTATCAGGAACCTATTCTGTTCTCCTGTTCTATTGCTGAAAATATTGCCTATGGTGCAGAGGATCCTTCTACTGTGACTGCAGCAGAGATTCAGAAAGTTGCTGAAATAGCTAACGCTGCTAGCTTTATCAGAGATTTTCCAAAAGGCTTTGACACTGTAGTTGGAGAAAAAGGCATTCTGCTTTCAGGTACTACATTTTTATATTGCATATTTTAAAAATCTTTGTACTATAGAGTGAAGTAAAAATTCTTACTTGTTTTGTTTTGTTCACAGTTCTTTCTCCAAGTTGTAGCCTGCTATAAATGTTAAAAAAGTCTCTCCTTCATCTCCATTCTGTCTCTAAAATACATGTTCCTAATTCTGCTCAGCCCAGGCATTCAGCTAAAATTACTTCATATCTGTTTTCCTATTTCAATTTATTGAGCTTTTCTCCCCAGGTGGACAGAAGCAACGAATTGCCATTGCTCGAGCTCTGCTCAAGGTAAGACAGCACCCAAATAGCCATTTAATTACTTTGTGGGGAGGCAGGAAGGATTAAAAAGGAGGAGGCCTTTTAATGGGAGAGGTAGAAAAATATTTTTAAAAAGAAAATTATATCTTGTACATTAATGAGGAAGTTTGAAAGGGCTGAGTAGTTTAACTGAAGGTGATTTACTTATGTAAGGGCTTCTTTCTATCTTTCAGTCACGCTTCTCAATAGTTCTTGCCAAGGCTGATGGTAAATTACTAGTATAAGGTTAATAAGATGAGATCAAGGATGAAGGAAGACTTGAAGAATATGGTGCTAGTAAACTCATATGTGACACTTCTGTCTTTGTGTTCGTATCTTGGTCATTTATGGGTTGATTATTCTTCTGGGTTGCAGCTTACTAGCAACAACTAGAGATGCCCTGTCTTGGCTTTGAGGGAAGTTTGTCTGGATTTGGCATCTGGATTTGGATTTGGAAAGTTACTCTTTCAAGCACAGCACTGTGTTGTTTGTTTGCGTTTTTTTTTTTTTTTTTTTCTTCAAGGGTTGGCATGGGTCTAGCATTAGGGCAGGCTCTATGCTTTGCAAATTTGAGGAGGTTTCTGAGGATCAGAAGGATGACGAGTTTGGTTTGTGGACAGCAACTGTGCCTCACAGGGAAGCCATTTTGGGCTGATGCTCAACTGGAAGTTTTGAGCCTTATGAACCCAGCTTGTGTTCACATTAAGCCACGTGGGTCTCTAGCATACTAGCATGCCCAGTTTTACTAGATTACTGGGAAATTTTCGTTGTATTCATTCTCTTTTACCACAAATGCTAAAAGCTGATTGCATTTCATGCCAAGTACAGTTGGAAAAAATACATTTAAAGAATAAATACGTAGTGATTGGGGGTACAGAAGAGAGTGCCTTCTCTTCCAGATAAAGTCTGAAGCTTTTACGGTCAACTTTATCAAGCACGTTTGGATTATGTACTGTAATTGAGAAGAGGATTCTTAGGTATTTGAGTGCTGGTGGGTTTTTTCTAAATTATTTTGTATTTAATTGGGAAGCATTCTTAAGTACTATACATTTCATCTGTGGGTGAAATAGCGCTTCTTGGTCGGTTTTTGTATTTTTTTGTTACTAGACAGTTATATATAGCAGACTGACGGCAAGCAGAGGGTATGTCAGCCTCTGTGAAATATATACATCAGAGCAGTAAAAAGGAAATTGAACCTTTGACCACAGTGCTGCCAAGTATGCATTAAAAATCATCTTCCACCTTTAGTTTGTATCTTTCAAATAGGGAATTTGGTAATAGTGTTCTTTTACTTTAGTTTGCAAAAATCTGAATGTGAAAAGAGTGTTGTTTCTGTTTTGTCCTCTTAGTATTCAGACTTCTAAGAAGTATATTTTAAATGGCACCCAGTTCCTTTGATGAAATAAGTACACTTACTTGGAATTTTAAGCTGTATGAATTCTGTTGTCTATTGATATAAATATTCAGATCTTGTCTAATTATTATTATAACCGATTTTACTTTCTTCTTCAGAATCCTAAAATTCTTCTGTTAGATGAAGCAACAAGGTAAGAAAGAAAATAAATAGTTTAAAAATTATCTATCTATTAAACTCAGATACGTGAGATGTTCTCTCTTCTCTCTTTCTCTGCATTCTCTTGCACAAATTATCTAGCTCCTTTATTTTTCTCTACCCACAAAAAGAATGCGCTTTTTAGAATGTGTGAAATGGTTAGGAGACCTGTGATAAAAGCTGTTTATGCAACAAGGAAAGGATAACTGGTACACAGTGGTGTCACTTTTTTATGGAGTTAAATCTGTAATATGTAACTTGATTTTTGAAGCAGCTACTTAAAGCTTCATCTTAAATGAAGATCTTAGTGTTAAAGAGAGATAATTATACTGCAGTGTAACTTAATTTTTTTCACTGAATTAATTTAGTGTTATTTCTCCGTGCATATTTTTGCATATGAGAACATGTAATGGCTATAGCTTGGGTGTGTGGACTGAACATATTCATGGAGCTTTCCTGCAGTTCCATTGGTTCATCTTCACCAACAGTAGTAAGGGTCTGCAGTTTTAGCAAAATAAGACCAATATAACATAAATATATATACACAAAAAATAACAAATGTCCTCTCTCTCCCCTCCGTGCTTCCCGTTTCTTCCTAGTGCTTTGGATGCTGAAAATGAGCATCTAGTGCAAGAAGCTCTGGACCGGCTGATGGAAGGGAGGACAGTCCTAATTATTGCTCATCGTTTGTCTACTATTCAGAATGCTGATTTTGTTGCAGTCCTTGGTCAGGGTAAAATTCTTGAATGTGGAAAACATGAGGAGCTACTTGCAAATCCAAATGGACTTTTCAGGAAACTAATGCAGAAACAAGCTTTTCTTCAGAATGGTGATACTTTTGCATTAGATATACAATCCAGAGAAAGGGATGTATTAAAAGAAAATGTATGAGAGAGGGTATGAGTAATGGAAGCTTAGAAGCTACAAAGAATATAACTTATGTTTCAGTTATGTAAAGTAAATGTTATATTTTTCCAAAATGTACAAAATATTCTTTTGAAACGTAAATGTGTTTAAACTTTTTATTGAAAGCTTTTTAATAATTATCGCAACATTTAAAAATGTCACATTGAGATAATGTCAGCATATAGATTTTTCTGCTTTGTTTTATGCTAATTGAGACCATTTAGAATCTCGTGTGCTGTAATGAACTGTATGATGATGTGCTACATTCTCAAGTAAGTTGAGTATTCTATCGGTAATTAAATTACAATCTTATCATTTTCATATCATTGTCTCTTTCCTTTTTAATGAACTTTTGGGTTCTTGGGCTTTTCAGTGGTCTTAAAATGCTGGAATTCAAAAGTGTGTGACACTATGGTTCTGTGCAAGTCCTGTCTGACTCCCACCGCGCTGTCCTTTCAGTTAGAATTTGTTCTGAAATAGGAAAGTTGATTGTGATCGCCATCTGCAGTGACTGCAGAGAATTACACATGAGAACACAATTTGGAGGGTATGGAAGCGTGAGTTGGAGGAGAGTTTTTTAAAAATAAAAAACAAAGAAAAAAGCAACCAATAAAAAAAAGGAACCAAACAAAAACTGTAACTGACTTTACCAAAAGACAAGGGAAGTGTATCATTATATTAGTATATTAAGACAGTATTGGAATATCTAATAAGTCGGTATTGTCAAAATTGCCTGCTGGACATTCACCTTTTCAGGTGAAAAACAATATGATGGGAATCCCAGTTCAAGAACTGGCGAAATCTCTAACTGAAATCGGTGTAAACTGTTTCTGGGTCGCAAATGAGATTTAACGGTTGAGTTGTACCTTCTCTCCTGAAAACTGAACTCTTAACAGAGGGCTGGGAGAGCAAAAGGAAGCTGAGTAGTTCCTGAGAAAGTGTAGAACAGTGTATGCAGGATTCAGTCAGCAGGAAACGGCTGCTCACACTCCATCGTCTTAAATATTTCAGAAACAAGATGTCAAGGGAAGCTTTCAGTTTTTAAGATAATCTGAATGTCACCCTTCATGGATGTTGGGAAATGTGGATGGCAGCCTGAGCTGCTGGGTGATGGAAGTGACTGCCCAGACTGCCATGCAGGGAGGAGGGCATGGTAACACCACCATCCTCCTCAGGTTACTGTTGCCTGTCTCCTTCCACTCCCCCCTCCAGAAAAAACAAAGAATGGTTTAGGTTGGAAGGGGCCTTAAAGGTCATCTAGTTCCAACCCCCACCATGGGGAGGAATACCTCCCACTAGACCAGATTGCTCAAAGCTCCATCAAGCCTGGCATTGAACACTTCCAGGGATGGGGCATCCATAGCTTCCCCGGGCAATCTGTTCCTGTGTCTCACCACCCTCTAGTGAAAGATTTCTTTCTGATATCTAATCTAGATCTGTTCTCTTCCAGTTTGAAGCCATTACTATGTGCTCTTGTAAAAAAACCCTTCTCCAGCTTTCCTGTAGACTCCCTTTACATACTGGAAAGCTGCTATAAGGTCTCCCCAG
>VZRU01009183.1:1661-11701 GCA_013398155.1 Pedionomus torquatus
CCCCTTCCCTGGAGATATTCAAGGTGAGGCTCAATGAGGCACTGGGCAACTTGGTCTAGTTGGGGGTGTCCCTGCGACTGCAGGGAGGTCAGACTAGGTGACCTTTAGAGGTCCTTTCCAGCCTGGACGATACTATGATTCTGTGATTCTATAAAAACCCCACACAGATAGGGTTCTGGTTAATTTGTTTTCTTTCCTCTATGACTGATTATACAGTACTGGTTTTTGGAAAGGGGCCTCATGTTAAATACGATGCACTTTAACACCACAAAGGTGGTTTCTCAAAAGCACTTTCAGGAACACTTCTTTTAATGTAAGAGCTGATGGTGGTCTGGTTTAATCTTTGAAAAAAAAAAAAAAAAAAAAACAAAAACAACAACAACAAAAAAAAAAAAAAAAACCCAAAAAAAAACCACCAAAACAAAAACACCCAAACACAACGGTAACAAATATTGATTAACTCCAATAGTTCTATTCAAAAATGTTCTTTCCAAAACATCGTATTTCTAGGACTGCAACTCTACTCAGTGCTCACAACAGGAGAAATTTGTCCTGGTGTCCTGCTTCTAGGAGCTTTTTGTCCATCTCTTCCAAACCAACATCATCTCTGTTTTTAAGTGAACTATTATTTAATGTTGGTTTGTTGGGTTTCCATCCCCATTATTTGAAGTCTTCTTTCCCTCCCTCCCACTATCACACCTTTTCAAGCCCGTGGTCCTCTTTCACTTCAGTGGAAGGTTACTAGTTTTTACTTTTTCCCACAATAGTTTCCAAGGTTTAGGGCCTTCGCTAAAGCCAGGAAAATCTCTGAGAACAGCATTAAACCCTTAAGTAACAGAAATATAACCAAACCACTAACAAGCACAGAATTCTTGGACTATAGTATGTCAAAATGTATGTGAACATTTTTTCCTCTTCCCAGAAGAGAATAAATCTGTACATTGTTGCTATTTTTACCTTTTGGCAAAGCTGTCCTGCTACTTCAATTACATTGTGCAAAACTTGGGATCTTTCATTCAAGTAGTAACTAGTGTACAAGCCTAGACAGAGGAACTACCATTGCTAGAAGCAGACAGCAGCTTATTGAGTCCTGTTAACTGGCTGTAAAACACTGTAGAGACAACAGAATGGGGAATATGGATATTCACACTGGCTACACAAGACAGCAAAAACTTCATTCATTAAATCATTCATCTCACACGAACCGCTGCCACTAAATGCGGTGCAGTACCTAAAGCTGCTCTGAAGACACAGCTACCTGCAACATTTGTTGCATTACATCTTCAAAAAGGTATTTGCTTGCACACAAATAAAACCCAGATGAACATTTAATGTATTTCACATCAAATTCTAAGTAATAGAGACAAAGTATAACAGTTGTTACTCCTTCCAAAGACGAAGGCTTTCCCTGTCCAAACTTCTCAGTAGGTGCCCAGCATAAGTTAAAGAGAAAAGCTCTTAATGAGCTTTTTTTTTCTCTTAAAGAGAAATGCCTCTTAATGGCTGACGTGTATTTTCTCTGCAAAGATAAGCATGTTTCACATTCAACTGTCAATCCAGTGACAATGAGCCAGTTACACTACTTTCAACACTGCATATATACACTTCTGTATATATATATATACTATTATGTGGATGTGTGTATGTATGCACGTGCCTGCAACAGTTCCGAAGAAAAAAAGAAATAATTTAAAAAAGGCTTGAACATTACGTAAGAATAACCTTAATGACAGGTCTACCAGGGCTACATACTTTTTTTTCAGAACTCCAAATTTTAAGAAACTTTTTTTTTTCAGGACCCTGAATTTTAGGAAAGCAAACTTCAAGCTGTTCAAGGAATTAGTCTGTCAGACGCCCTGGGTCTTTCCTTCTTCCCTGGGAAACTACCCTCAGGGACAAGGGAGCAGAACAGAGCTGAGAGATCTTTAAGGACGCTTTCCACACAGCACAAGATCTCTCAATCCCAAGGTGTAAGAAATCAGGAAAGGAAAGCAAAGAGACAGGCATATCTGAATTGAGACCTGCTGGTCAAACTAAATGGCAAGAAGGAAATGCACACTCATTGGAAGCAGGGACAGGTATCCTGGGAAGAGTACAAGTACATTGCCTGGTTGTCTAGGGATGGGGTCAGGAAGGCCAANTGATATTAGAAAAGTCACAGCAGTCAGGCAAAGACCATGGTGACTGCAAAGAGGGAAACGTGGCACCTATTTTTCAAAAAAAGGTAGAAAGGAGGACCGTGGGTGCTACCAACCTGTCAGCCTAACTTCTGTGCCTGGGAGGATCATGGACAGATCGTCCTGGAAGATATGCTAAGGCACATGGAAGACAGGGAGGCGATTTGAGACAGCCAACATGGCTTCACCAATGGCAAGTCCTGCCTGAGCAACCTCATGGCCTTCTGTGATGGACTGAGTACATCATCAGACAAGGGATGTCAACTCTCTGGACTTCTTTATGGCCTTTGATATGGCCCTCAACATCCTTCTCTCTATATTGGAGAGATACAGATTTGATGGGTAGACTGTTCAGTGGATGAGAAATTGGTTGGATGGTCAGATCCAGAGGGTAGTGGTCAACAGCTCAATATCGAGATGAAAATCAGTGATAAGTATTGTCCCTCAGGGGCCCGTACTGAAGCCAGTACTGTTTAATATCTTCATCAATGACATAAGTGGTACTGAGTGCACTCTCAGCAATGTTGCTGAAGATGAGTGGTGCTGTTGACATGCCTGTGGGACAGGATGTCATCCAGAAGGGATGGACAACCTCAAGAAACAGCCCCATGTGCACATCATGAGGTCCAACAAGGCCAAGTGTGGCGTCCTGCACCTGGGTCAAGGTAACCTGCAGCATCAATATGGGCTACAGGATGAAGGGATTGGGAGCAGTCCTACAGAGAAGACATAGGGGTAACAGTGGATGAACAGCTGGATACAAAGCAGCAATTGTTCTTGCAGACTAGCCCAGAAAGTCAACTGTATTCTGGACTACATCAAAAATAAGTGTAGCCAGCAGGTTGAGGGGCATGATTCTACCCTTTACTCTGCTCCGATGAGACCCCACCTGGAGTACTGCACCAGCTCTGGAGGCATCAGCACAGAAAGGACTTGGGCCTGTTGGAACAAGTCCAGAGGGCAGCCACTAAAACGATCAGAGGGATGGAACAGGGATGATGACAGGCTGAGAGAATTGCAGCTGTTAAGCCTGGGGAAGGCTCCAGGAAGACCTTCTTGTGGCCTTTCTGTACTCAAAGGAGGCCTACAGAAAAGATGGAAACAGACTTTTTTGGCAGGGTGTGCTGCAATAGGCAATGGTTTTAAACTAAAAAGGGTAATGGTAACTATAAGAATATGGATTTAGACTAGATATAAAGAAGAAATTTTTTTTCACAATGAGGGTGGTGAAACACAGAAACAGACTGCTGAGAGACCCATCCCTGGAAACATTCATGCTCATGCAACCTGATCTAGCTCATTGCAGGAGAGGATGGACTAGGTGACCTGTAAATGTCCCTTTAAAATCAAAATAGTTTATAATTACATGATTTTGGTTTTGGGCCAAAAAGCTGCACATGCCCTGAGCCCTGTTTTCACATCAACAAGCGTAACTACAGTTGAAAGCTCATCTCCTATGGGCTCAATTGCTTAATAGTCTTATTTATTAGCAGACATTTTTCTACCAGGGCTTTATACATTTAAGTCTTTTCAGTTATTCTTCAGTATTCTTACTGTCAAGCACAGGTATTCTTTTCCTCTTTCCTTTAAAGTCACTTTCATACTACCACACTCTTATAGTCCTATACCATGCTATGACAAAAATTCAATTCAACACCATCAATACAGATGGCAGTAGTGGAGAGATGTATTCTTTTTCATTGCAAACTTACTGTGATTTACTAAATGTAAAACTGAAATCTGAAATGCAGTAGTTTCTCCTAGGCCACTCACTACAGTAATCCAAACAGCAAAGTACCTCATAGTAGTGTATTAAAGAGCAACATGACTAAGATCTGCAACAGAATTTAATCTCATCCTAGATGCATGCCATGGTTTACTACTGTTTGTGTATATATTTATACCTGCTACCATCTGCTTTACATGAAGGAGTAAAGCTCTTAGTACAGCTAAACCAGGAATGACTGTTAGCAGCAGACATGAACTTAACAGATACAGTTATTTTGATACCTTAAATATAACAGATAACTGAGATGTAGTTAGTTCTCTTTTCACAGCTAGGCCAAGAAATCTGATCACTGTCACCACTTAAAATTAGTACTTTCTTCTCTATACACAGATACTATCAACTAGAGAAACCTTTAAGCCATATTCAAGTCTGACAAACTGTAAAAAAACAAAAAAAAAAATTGTCACCCCTAGCTGCTCTAAGACACTTTTGATTCAATGAGCAGTAACCAAGTATACTAAAGCTCGTTCTTAAAACAATTTGGATTGGGTGGGTTGTGGATTTTGTATGGGGGGTTTGTGTGTGTGTGTGTGTTCAGTTTGGCTTTTTGTTTGTTTGTTTGGGTCTTGGCTTTTTTTGTTTGCTTTGTGGGGGTGTTGTTTTTGTTTTGGTTTTTTTTTTCATGGAACAGTCCTGAAACCAGCACACTTTTTTTTTTCTTTTAAACCAGGAGTTTTTCAACAAGCTGTCTGACCAAATGCTCATTATACAGATAGACTTTGACATCTTTGGGGATTGTTTTAAAGGACCTATTTGTCATTCTGTCTTGAAAAACAGACCAAAGCTAGAGGAGTAAACAGTAACTCTGCACCAACAGGAACCAGACTGAAAACCAGAACAATCCTTCCAGCCTTCCCAGAGAACAGTCAGAAACGAACCAACGGCATTACACCAGATTCAGCCCACTGGCATAAGAAGGTTTCAAAGTTCTAGTAGAAAAATGAAGGGTGTCTTTTAAGTATTCCACTGCTTTCTTTAGCAAAACCAGGTGCTAGTAAAAGAAGAGGCTGTATGTTCAAAACATGATGGAAAACAGATGCTTAGACTTGCAAATCAGCTCTCCACACCTATACCTATACTCATCCCTGCAAGCAAGAACATACATAAAATTTCAGACACATACTCCCCTGTCCGATGGGACAGGAAGGGAAGAACAAGTGCAAAAATTCCAAGACCCACACAGATAAAATTACTTCTGTTTCACAGTCATGAAGTTGCCATTTTTGGCAGAAAGACTCAAACACCTACTGAAAGAGTGAGTAGCAGCAATGATTTCAAGAGGTAGCTTGCTCCTACAAGGTGAAAGTCATTTACATGATTTCATTCAGTTTGATTACTCAAAAAGCAGCAGCTTGTGTTCCTCTAATAACATTTTGTTGGCTTTTGTACATTCTTTCTACTACAGGTTGTCAGAATATCTCTCTGCCACTAAAATTAGCTCCCTGTGATATTCCAAACTTATGCTATAGCAAATTGCTATATAAGTAAATTAACAGTGTAAGAAAGGTCCTTTGGGAAGCACTACTTTGCAGACCCATCTGTTTGGAGCATATAGAAAATAATTGGTAGTCTTTCTAGGATGATTATATCCTACTTGCATAAGACTTCACCACTGAGATAAGAGTTACTTTAAGTTTCTGAATACTCTTAGAGCTTACTCTGAAGAGTACCTTTTTATATTTTTTTATATTTTTCTTCAAGTCTTGCTCCCAAGGAAACTGCTCAGAAGTGATACAGAACAAAGCGAGGCAGAGAACACAAAGAGAAAGGTTTATATTCATCATTCTTTCAATTTACTGGGAAAGCAAAAGTTAAGACTCCTTTGAGTCTTACGTTTGACGTTTGAAGACTCCTTTGAGGACAACAGCCTACTTCTAAGATGTCCAGTGTGTTTGTCCTCTCATTTCTTCTTCATCTCTTCTCATCACTTCCTTGTTTCTCTCAGACCCCTGAGAATGGCTCTGAGTGTCCCATTTGACACAGAACAAGTTAGGGTAGCTGCCTTAAGTGAGGAAGTATGCTAAAGCTCCAAGGAAAGAACATCTCACCTCATCCTCAATGTCACACAAACTTCTTGGTAAGGCATAAAACATTTTATGTATGTTAAAACTCCAAGGAATGAACATCTCACCTCATCCCCAATGTCACACAAACTTCTTGGTAAGGCATAAAACATTTTATTTTGTAATTGCTCCTGCTAAAGTGAAAAGCTTCCTTAACAGTTGAGTTCTGTCTTTTAACTCAAAATTCTTACTTCACCTTCAATATCTTCAAAGTAGTTGCAGATTATATCTTATTACTGCAGCAAGACTTATGATTAGCTATCAATTAAAAGAATCTGTGCTGCCTTAAAGATCGTTTATGTTTAGAGAGATGTTCACTGTTTTGGGTGATTAAGGTCTACTATTAAGGTTTGGATTTTGATTTCCTTTCCAGACGACATCCAAACAGCAAAAGCTTCAATCTGATACTCTGACTTGTGACAATAATAGCTCACACCCAAATCACTAAGCACTTTCCTTTATTTCTCAAACTCTAAAGAACTTGTGACTGTGTGAAATAGGAATTAAAGGAATAAGGAAAAGCATCTTTCGGATATGCAGTGAAACAGTGTCAACTGCAGATCAAGTTGTACAATTTATGTTTCACCATGGTGTTATCGGTAACTTGATACAATTTCTATATACACATTTTTAAACTCTGCACTCTCGAACTTCATCTGAAGCCTTGTAATGAAGTCCTGTAAGCCCTCACCCATTTTTCATTGAAGAAGCCAGCCACTGGAACCTGTGACAGGATCCCAGTCCACTGGTATCTCCAGAATCCAACGCCATCAGAAGATGGCTTATGTCATTCTACACTAAACACCCAAACAGCTTTTGCTGTAGAAACAGACTCTCTTTATCCACACCAGCATAAAACTGGTCTATTCACAGATACACCAACACCACTTGCAGGTAACACCATTCATGACGGCTCCTCAAGCTAAAGCTGGAAAATCCTCAGGATCATCAGGATCTGGGGCAACAAGCTGCACCTATAAAGTAAGAAAGGAACCTTTACAATGCAATGTATTTCAAAAGCATCTGACAGCTATGTATATGTATTTTACCCCTGAAAAGCGTACATTCTCCTATCCATCACTATCAGAGAAATGCAAAGTATTTATCTCAGAAGTTATAACTACTACAATGTACTCAGTATTTATTCAGTGAATGTATTTATAATTTTGATGTAATGTCTGGGGAGGACCAGAAGATCACCAACTCTGCAGCACTAAAGTGAAGGTGAAAAAAAACCCAAACAACAAAAAAACAAAAAATTGAAGCAATCTCACATAATATACTGTCTGTTTCTAGAAAAAATCTTTTAACATTCTAAAGCTACTGCAAGCATTGGATTATAGATTTAAACTCTACGTTCTGTTATTATACAGAGCCTTTTTCATTCAGATGTAACAAATGCATTAAATTACTTCCATATCATTCTAGACAGTTCAACTGAGACCCTCAGTCAGTATGAACAATAAAGGCATCATTTTTCAGTATGCAAATGCTTTCTTTTTTATTTTATTTTATTTTTAAAGAAAAAGGTTAGAGGAAGGGGGATTTTTTCCAGTGGTTATATTGAACATTTGTATCATTCTGTACAATGCTGGACAATTCATTCTGTCTTCATCTCAGTTCTATGATCTCACTCTCAGTAATCCAAGTACTACCTCTGTGCTATATCGAATTTGGTTTTGGTAAGGGATACAAGCCTTAAGTCATTTTGATTACTTCCCAATTTGTATCAAAGCTCACTGCAGAAATAAATCTTCATTGCATCCTTTCCTCTAGTTACCATTACAGTGGATAGTGATCACGCTTTTTGAAATTTATGGGTTAAGAGTTATGAGCTTGAGCTGGTACTTAATTTTGAATAGCATGATTATGGGTCAGGAACTCAAAATAACCAGGCCAACATACTAAAGAGGCAGAAATCAGAAACAAAGTCTGTCACTACAGGTATCAGTAATTTCACACATAACAGGGCAGGACACACAAACATACCAATAACTTAGAAAACAAAATAAATGTCCAAGCAAGCCACACTTAAAAACATAAAACCGATTACCACTACTTCAGGTCGAGGTCTCGTTTCCTCAGCTCCTTTGCCATAAGCACGACCACCTCGTGCTCCTCTTGGTCCACCACCAGGGCGAGGAAGACTCCCAAAATTAATATCCAGCTGAGATGTTATGTTATTCACTGGTCTTCGAAAGACATGAGAACCGTCTTCAAGTTCTTTTTGTAACTAAAAAGAAGATCTGGTTAAAGCCTACAGCCTCCATGTACAACATCTGCCCCTCCCCGATATATCTTTATATTCCAGACTAATAAGCGGATAAATCAAGATGACATTCAGAATAATGGCCTGAATTAGGATTTAACTTGCACAGGGTTTTGCATGGCAATTGTAGCTTCCCAGATAATTGGGATAACTCTTTGTTGGATCAGAGAGCCCTGGCAACAGAAGTCTTCTGTATTAGACCTGTAACACCGAAGAGGTTTTTTGGAAGTAGCATCTACAAGGTTTTCTAAGGGACTAGAGAATCAGACTTAAGCTACTTCCTCCTGCTACTTAATTATGTTTAAGTCATGGTTGAAAGGCCACAGTAAAGTACAGTATTTAGCTACTAACCAATCTGTTAGTTTATCTTTCTGCATCTATGAGATTACTGTTGTTTTAACTCTCTGTTAGCTCATGGATTATTTCCCACTGTAACTTAATTGTGCACTGTAGTAATGATAACATATATGTAAATTGATCCCACCTATGTGTCCCACAGACATTTACTTTATTCAGTGTCTAATACAGAGATTTGATTTGTCCAACTGATACAGTTCCAGTACCTCCTATTCTACATCCATTTTGACAAGGTCCCTTGATACTGTCAGCCAAGAAACTTTACAGGCAAAAGAACAGAAACTTCCATGCACTATTCGCACACTTGCATACACTCTTCAAAGCTTGTGGAAAATATTCTCCCTACTCCTACACACCTTCTCCCTGAGAGAAGGAAGAGAGGATCATGAAGAGTGCACAATGAAAGTTGGCATCCAGCACAGATGAGAAACAGGACACATAGCATCCAGACTAGCAGATGCTAAGACCAGAGTTTAATATTTACATGCAAGTGTATACTAGCCAGTAAACTAAACAGCATTTGAAGTTAGGATAAGAAGCATTTAATAAACTAAGTTTCTCTAGCACCTACATGGGTGGCAGCAGCAAGGACACAAATATTGTTAAGACTGAGCCATAAGGTAGAACAACTTGATATATTATGTATTTGCATACAAAACAGAGGTGATGATCTGAGAGAATTAGGTGAACAGACAGTAAGTTTAAAGCAAGTTTTGAGGCACATATTACAGTAACAGAGCTTAGATACTAATTTCTAGTTTGTTCAGATTATACTAAAACTAGTAGAAAAAGAATGGAGACAGTTTCCTAACTCTGAGCAGAAAGCAGAGTTTACAGAATTCCTGAGGGAATGCTTACTTTATTGCTGTATTTTGACTTGTGGATCACCACTGCTTTGGAGGGGACACTGGAGTCTGGCTTCCGGATGTTGAATTCAGGCTTTGGTCGATTCTGTTCCTGAAGATTTTTCCACTCATCTAATGTCATTTCTTGAACTACTTCTTCCATAGACTCTCCTACAGCAATTCTAAAGGTTTATAGTTGTAAAATAAAAACTATTAGCTTGCAACATGCCAGGATGAACAGGAACACAAATCTCTAAAATAAGGATACTAAACAAAACACTTGGAATGTTTCTCACCAAATTACTATCATCAATTTCTCCCATTCCCCACAGTAACTTGATGTGTAAGTTTTACACTAATGCAAGCTGGAAAATATACTTATGACCTGTTAGAAATCAGTCATATTAACAAACGCTGTCTCCAGTCTCCTGTAGCAGGTTCTGGTATTTATCCAGTCTCACTGTAAGTTCAAGCACTTCAGATTGTAGGCAAAACCAGACCATCTTTTCATCTGGCATACAATCTACCCTATGGTTTAGT
>VZRU01009184.1:7654-33963 GCA_013398155.1 Pedionomus torquatus
CTTTTGGTGTTAATGAAATTGGCATGAAAAATGTAATAACGGCTGCTTCCAACAAAGGTCTCTGCAGGGCAACGGGCGCCGGGAATGAGAGCGAGCTTCATCAGGCAGCTGTAATGAGGATTTTACAGACTCGGTGAGGGCCGGGCTGTGCCGCTGAGGACAAACGGGAGGCGCGGAGCAGACGGAGGCGATGAGACCCAGCGGCATCAGCCCTCGCAGCCCCGTGTCGCCACTGAGAGCCCCGGCAGCTGTGGAGGGGCAGGGCGATGTCCCACCTATTGCTCCGGGCACAGCGGGTGCCAGCAGCAGGAGCGAGAGATGATGGAGGGGCTACGTGGCCATTCCAGGTATGCTGCATCACCGGCCGCGTTCTAGGCATTCCGAAAAAGTCCCAAACCCCATCTCTTATGTTTTTTTTTTCTTCTTTTTAACTAACTTAAACTTCAGAGCCATGTGCTGAGTCGACCTGTGTGTGACAGGGTGTTACGGTTTGAGAAAACCTGTAAGTTTATTGTCGTGCAGACAATTATCCTGTCACCAGGTGACCCCTCCCCACCCAGGAAAGGGGAATCGGGGGACGCAAAGAAACGTGATGGTTGAAATGTAAATAGATATAATAGAATAAGATTAAATAACTAACAATAATACTAAAGAACCAGTATTAATCCCAACACTGATATAAGATTTACAAGAANGATAGATTTACAAGAAGTATACTCAGCCAATTCTCTCAGCAGCAGCTGTGCACTCCCAGCAGGGACAGCAAATGTTGGGCACTGGGAGTGCAATGGCTTCAGGAAAATAAGGTCTCAGGGGTCCAGCACTGGGGCAAGGGGTTGTCTGGATCACTGCCATCAAGGGAGAGCCCACTATACAGCAAACTTTTCAGATTTATATTGAATGTGATGTTCATGGTATGAAATAACCCTGTTGGCCAGCTTGGGTCGAATGCCCAGGCCCTGCTCCTCCTCATCCCTGCACCTGGCAAGGCTCAAAAACACAGAGACCTTGAATCTCACAGAGCCTTGCTGGCCATAGAGTAAGTATTTCCACGAAATCAGACACTAGAATCCTCCGAAAGTGCAATTTTCCCAGCCTCAGAAGGAAAGTTAGTCCTGGGCCTCTCAACCCAGGATGCGGGGTGAGGTGTCATTAACCCAGGCACCCACAGAAGCTCACGCCTGCAATGGCTGCAGCGTGTCCTGCTGTCTGTGACCCAGGGCTGGAATCCAGGGCAGTGGCAAAGGAAACCAGGGCCTTTAAAAAGAATTTGGTAGAACGAGTGGGCATCAAGCCCCAGCAGGCCCAATGTCCTGTTTATTATCAGGAAATTAGCCTGTCCGAAATAAAAGAGCTATCAGTGAAACGCGATGTGTAAGCTGGCTGCTGCAGTGAGCCTGCATTTCCACCCAAAAAAAGGGTCCCTAAAGGCCTTTTGTTTCTTTACAGAGAGGGGAGCGACACAGGTATTTACTCCCCCAGCCGTTGGTGGGTAACAGTCTGTAAGAGGTGGGTTTTATGGACTTATTAATTAACAAACTCAAACACAGCTTTGTGGGTGAAATGAACACCTAGAGAGCGAGGAGGGTGAGCTGCAGTCACTACCCAGATCATCAGTCTCGCTTGTCTGGGCTCCTTTCCTCTGTCCTCTTGTCCTGGTTTGAAGTAAAATAGAACCAACTTCTGTAATTTTACATCTTGGCTCGGCCTCGAACTCTCTGCATTTAATGGCATCTTGTGGAGGAAACTGCTCGTTCTCAGGGTGCTGAGACCAATGTCTGTGCTTCATGCCAAGGAACGGGATTTCGCTTACACTTACTGCTATGACAACCGAGATCAGCCAGTTCCCTTATTTGCCCCAACGTGGGGGGGTCAGAAATGGAAAAAGCATAGAGGGGTCACACCTGTGGGGAGGGACAGACAAGACGGGTGACCCAAACCCGACCAGCTGAGGTGTTCCATCCCATCTGCCCCCATGCTCAGTATAAAAGCTGAGGGGTCAAAGCTGCTCGCTCTTCCATGGCTGATGTCCAGAGACGACTGTTCATCTGCCTTTGATCCCAATCCCTGTGTTCCTGATTCCAGAGCTGGAACCTAGTTCCCATCTGTCACTGAGTCCAGTCTGGGTTTTCCCCAGTGCCTGCTGGTGATGTGGTCGGTATCCTGAAGAGATAAGAAGATTCAGAAGTTTAGAGTGACCTAAACTACTTGGACCTGATGGAGCAGGTGCAGAGGAGGGCCATGAAGATGATCAGGGGGCTGGAGCACCTCTGCTACGAGGACAGGCTGAGGGAGCTGGTGTTGTTCAGCCTGGAGAAGAGGAGGCTCCGGGGAGACCTTAGAGCAGCCTTTCAGTACCTGAAGGGGGCTACAGGAAGGCTGGGGAGGGGCTGTTCACAAAGGGCTGCTGCGATAGGACGAGGGGCAATGGACTTAAGTTAGAGAAGAGTAGATTTAGGTTGGATATTAGGAAAAATTTATTTCCTCTGAGGGTGGTGGAGCACTGGAAGAGGTTGCCCAGGGAGGTGGTTGAGGCCCCTTCCCTGGAGATATTCAAGATGAGGCTGGATGAGGCCCTGGGCAGCCTGGTCTAGTTGGGGGTGTCCCTGCGACTGCGGGGAGGTCGGACTAGATGACCTTTGGAGGTCCCTTCTGGCCTGGAGGATTCTATGACTCTTTAAATCTTAGGCAAAGCAAAACAACAGCACAGAGGCAGCTTCGCAGCTCAGGTTCTGCTGCTAAAACCAGGTAAATGACAGTCTGGGCATCTTCCTAGCTCCAGGGGAGGAACCAGCCTTCTGTGAATTCAGATAACCATCAGATGGAATAAATACTGCTCAGTCTGGAAGTGCCAGGGGCCCAGTGCACGAAGGACCTCTGCAGGCTGCACGAACAGCGTCAGAACATGCAGCCTAAAAAAAAAACCTGGGGTGTTGTTCCGTGGCCGCATCATCCCATGGTCCAGGCTGGTTTTGTGAGGTGGGTGCACATGATTCTGCTCTTCTCTAGCCTACTTCAGCGCCAATCGAAATGGTTACGCTACTCTTACGGCTGTAGACGCATAGAATTGGAGCAGCACCACACGTCGTGGAGAAGCATCACTTCCCATCTCTTCAGCAGCCAAAGTTTGGCTGGAGTTGAGGGGCCACCAGCAAGGCAGTGGAGAGAGAGTTAGGAAACCTCTCTGCCCCAGCAGCCCTGCCTGGCACAGTCCTGGTGCCTGTGGTTAGGGAGGAGCGTGGCCGGTAGGTGAAGGGAGGTCATTCTCCCTCTCCACTCTGCACTGGTGAGGCCACAACTGGAATACTGCAGCCGGTTCTGGGCTCCCCAGTTCAAGAGAGACAGGGCACTACTGGAGAGTCCAGCACAGGGCAACAAAGATGATGGAGGAATTGGAGCATCTCCCTGATGAGGAAAAGCTGAGAGAGCTGGGACTTTAGCCTGGAGAAGAGAAGGCTGAGGGGAGACCTCATTAATGCTTATAAGTATCTGAAGGGTGGGCTAAAGGAGGATGGAGCCAGACTCTATCCAATGGTTCCCAGTGACAGGACAAGGGACAATGGGCACAAGTTGGAACGTGGGAAGTTCCATTCAGATATGGATAAAACCACCTTCACAGTGAGGGTGCCAGAGCCCTGGCAGAAGCTGCCCAGGGAGGGTGTGGAGTCCCCTTCTCTGGAGACCTTCAAGCCCTGCCTGGACGCAGTCCTGAGTGATGTGCTCTGGGCAACCCTGCTTTGGCAGGGGAGTTGGACTGGATGGTCTCTAGAGTTCCCTTCCAACTCTGACAATTCTGTGAGTCTGTGGTTCCCAGAGGCCTTCTGCTGCGCCATCCATCACACAAGCAGCGCGTGGCACGATGCGTGTTTCACGTGAGAAAGAAAAGACACCAACAAAATGGATTGATGATTGTTTGAAGAACTTACGCGCCAAAAAGAGTTCCGGGGCCTGAGGAAAGCAGAAAAACAGGGACCAGAAGCTGTAAAGTATCAAGATTTTTTTTATTGTTTATATATATATACTTTTAATTCTTAAATGAGACAGTATTTTTCCAAACAGCAGCAAGCAGAACATACAAGTTGAGGAAAGTGGCAGCGCAGGTAACGGTTTGGCTAATGCCCCTTCATGTACAAGGCGTACATTGGATTTTTATTTTTTCTTTTGAGCACCGTCTGTGGTTTGTTTTTGTTTTTGTTTTTTTTCTTGGTTTAAGTGTACAGTAAGGCAGTGGTTTTTCAATAAGGAATATATATATATATTTATATTTATATATATTTTGAATTGTCACGGTGAATTCTTCTTACATGCAAATTAAATAAAATGTACAACTTGAAAATGTTACAACGGTCGCTATTTTTCCCGAAGCAAAGCTCCTAATAAAAGGCAAATACAGACACCACGAAGTTATAAAAGAGAAGGAAGGTGTGAGGAACCCGGGGGCGGGTGCTATGCACAGGAGAGCGTGAGCGGGGAAGAGTGGGATTCCAGTGGGGGGTTCTCCCGCTGCTGACGAGGCGAGAGAGAATGCATGGTTATTAACAGATGTCTCCAGCCAACTTCCCGCAGAAGATTTCACTCTAACCTGAGGAGCTCCACGTCAAAGAGGAGAGTAGCGTTGGGAGGGATGACCCCAGGGTGGCCTGTGGCTCCATAGGCCATCTCAGGTGTGCAGGTCAACTTCGCTCTTTGTCCTAAACTCATCTGGGGTTTGAATGTTGGAGAAAGGAAAATGAGAAGACAAAAAACCCAGGCGGTATTAGCAGGAAACCAAAGAACAAATCACTACGTGGCAGATTTACAGAATAAAGAAGAGTTGGGACCATCAGGGTGATCTATTGGCTCTCAAAGAAAGCTGAAGCTGCCACAGATTGCTGCCTACCTTGCTTAGAGGTAGGTCTCCTGGCTCTGGCGTCTCACAGCAGTTCTCTAAGTCACCAGAGCTGCTCTGGGAGTCACACAAAGTCACGCCTCGCCTGGTCCATCCTGCTTAGGCTGGAGCCAGCTGCAGGAGGTGTGCATGCCCTCTGTGGAGCACAGGGTACATCTAACGCCATCAACAGGCATTAGGAAAAGGCTCCCAGTAACAGGTAGGACCAGAGCTTTGGATTCACGAGAGGTCGGAGCCGAAACACAGTTAGGTTCAACTTCTGCAAAGCATCCAGCAACGGTTTTCCTGCTTCAACCAGGACCAGGGACGACTTCAAAACCATTGCTCAAACATTAACGCTGGAGGCACCCAACTTCCTGCTGTTGGGCAGGTTCAAATCAAACGCTGATGCAATCCTACTTAAAAAAGAGGTGCTTGTTTGCCTAAATTTAGCCCAAGCCCAAGGGTAGATGTCTCACCTCAGGTGCTGCTCATTCCAACAGAGAGCCCTTCCCTCTCGGATGGACAGAAATGCTGATTTCTCTCACTCCAGACTAGTTCTGGAGGTAACAGTGCTCCTCAAGTTTTGGAGTATCAAGAGTCAATTACCTGCTCTTCCAACTGCGTATTTTTGGGGTAGAGCACTCTCAAACCCATGCACTCTCCAATTCATGCACCACAGGCTGGTGACTGAATATTCACTGGCCGAGAAATAATCCCTGACTTGATGCAGTGATTTTAACTCTGAGCTCTCTCCCAAGATCAGGCACGTCACTGGACTACAGAATCATAGAATCACAGAATGATTTGGTTGGAAGATCTTTAAAGATCTTCCAGTTTCAACCCTGGTGCCATGGGCAGCAACACTTCCCACTAGACCAGGTTGCTCAAAGCCCCATCCAGCCTGGTTTTGGAACACCTCCAGGGATGGGGCATCCTCAGTTTCTCTGGGCAACCTGTTCCAGTGTCTCACCACCTTCGTAGTGAAAATTTCTTCCTGATATCTAATCTGCATCTACCTTTTTACAGCTTGAAGCCGTTACCCCATGTCCTATCACAACAGGGCCTGCTAAAAAGTCCATCCCCATCTTTCCTGCAGCCCCACTGGGTTATAAGGACTCTCCAGAGCCTTCTCCAGGCTGAGCAACCCCAGCTCTCTCAGCCTGCCTCCCTGCCCGCTGCAGGGGTTTGTGTGGGGCAGGGTGGCCGCTGCTCTGATGGGTCCCCACAAGCCAGAGAGCTGGTAGCCCACGGACGGGTTTCAGGCACAGGACAGCCTCCAACTCTCAGAAGCGGAGCAGAGAAACGCAACCGCTGCTGACACCTGACAGTCATTAAGGCAAGGTTTGAAAAATCTGTGTGCTAGGGACAGTGAACCGGCTTCTTCCGAGTGGCCTGTGTCAATCACGTGCCCCGAATCCCTCAAAAGCCTGGGGTGGAAGGAGATGTCCACAACCTCGGCTTCAGACAGCAGTCCACTAGGAGGAGCAGGAGGGCAGCGAGTTGCCACGCTGATTGCTGCAACGGCTTTTGGCCACTTGTTAATTAAGGGACAGGAGTTGGTGCAAGAGCAGTCAAGGAAGGGATAAACCGATTCACCCAGCCCTTGTTGCCACTGCTTTATCTGCACTGACTGCTGGTTTCTACAGCACACTGGGGTCCTGAGCTCCTCTTAAGCCTTAGTGTAAAGTAAATCATCCAGAGTGCAACTCAAATCCTTGAGAGAAAAGGGAGTATTTTTCAGAGAGTCTAGGATTCCTCAAATGGACTTCTCCTTCTCTGGCTGGAGAGAAGGGAGCGCTTGCATCGCTTTCTCCATAGGACTGGAAACTATTTTTCTCTGCCATCCCTCTCTGGAAAAGCATGGTTGCATCATTCCTCGGTGGATGGTTTCTTAGTCCCCAGAGGCTGCCTGGAGAAGCTGTGGGTGCTCCATCCCTGGAGGTGTTCAAGGCCAGGCTGGAGGAGACTTTGAGCAACCTGGTCTGGTGGGAGGTGTCTCTACCCATGGCAGGGGGGTTGGAACTGGATGATCTTTATGGTCTTTTCCAACCTAAACTGTTCTTTGATTTTGCATTCTTCCTTTCTCTCTATTTAAGCATAAGTTGTTCCTGTCACAGTTGTTCTTGAGCAATGTCCTCCTACACGGAGCTCTAGGACCCTGAAATGTGGGGTCACAAGGCATTTGCACCCTGATCTCATTCGTTCTTACTCTTGAGCCACCTGATCATACGCCTCATGTAACGGGCCCTCACAACACTGAGGACAAAAAGCAAGAGTTGGCAATGAATTGCAGCGGGTGGCTCTTTTAGGGTTTTACTGTGCTGGCACTAAAACTAGAATTAATGGAGGGCAGTTTTATTTTTCCCAGCATTAGGTTGGTCCGTGAATGTCCAGGTCTGTAGCTGGGAGCCTGAAGTCATCAAAATTTAGCAGTGTAGTTTGGTACCTCATTCAGTAAGGGTCAAAATCTGTAGCTCAGCCATGGATGTCATCAAAAATAGCAGGTTGGGCTTTTATGGAGTAGCTGAATAGAGACAACTCCACAAAACACTGCCACCTGGGACATTTTAGTGGCCCATAGGGAAGGGATGGTGGTTACATGGAATATTGGTACCTGGGGAGTGGGCTTCACCTTTCCCCTCCCAAATGCTCTTCACATGAATTGGGGCTGCGCCTGGATGGACAGAAGAGAACGGCAGGAAATACTGTGCTTGAACGGGCCATGTTTGCAGAAAACCGCTCTGTACCCTGCACTGTGGTTTCTTGGTCTTGTCACCATCGCAGCGGCCACTGCTGTGCCCACACAGCCCTCAGCTGGCTTGAAGTTCAGCCAGAATCATTTCTGCTTACCTGTGTAACACCTTCTTCAAATCCTTTAATGACTTCTTGCCTGCCGATCTTGAACCTGAAAGGCTTGTTTCTGTCTCGGGAGGAATCAAACTTCTTTCCATTCTGTAGCATTCCTGCCAAAACAAGACACACGGTTTCACTCCGAGCTGCGTCTAAATTTTAAGTGCTGAAGGGGAGGGAAGGAGTGAAAAATGAATGCCTCGGTCCCATCACCTGTTCATTTCCATTTTCACTTTGAAGCCTTCCCCAAAGCAGCTAAGACCGCAAAGTCAAACGCAGGGGTACCATATCGTTACCTTGGCCTTCTAGTAATTTAGGCTCTAAAATGGAAATCTGTTTTTCTTAGTATTCTTAACGCAGTGGGTTATAACTCGCATCGTACCAGACGTTGCACAGACACACAGAAGAGCTGCTGCTCGCACAGGGAAGCTTTCCTGCCTCCAAAGTAAGGAACAAGTGGGGAGCAGCAGAAGAGAGAATCCCAGCGCAAGTGCCTGATGCAGGCCTGCTCCTAAACACACACAAAAAAAGCCCCCTAAAACAACCCTACAGACAAAGAACCCAAATTTAACATAAATTTGACTGGGTTTACTTCTCCTTAAATACTTACTGCCTATTTTAAGGTATTCTTTTAACAGCCTAAGTAAAGGGAGTAGCCCTGGTGGAGACCATGTTGGAGAACCAGAGTGTGGTCCTCTGTGTGGCCAACGCTCACCAAAGGCAACACCTCAGAGGGTGGGGTTGTAGGTTCAGGTCTGGGAACTCTCGAGCCAAATTTGCTGCCAGTTAAGGTCCTTTGAGTCGTTCCTGCAAATTTATGGCAGAGTACCTAGAATTTGGTCCCTTGGACTGTTGACCTTCCCTACTTGATTTACGCCAGAGTACGGGAATAATGCGCATCATTACACAAACGTGGCCATTCCACACCATGCGTGGGAAGCTCCTACACACCCTTCCAACTGCACGTGTCTTCTCCTCACAGAAAGGACAGAAAAGACTCCGCATTCAAAACAAGTCCCCCACAAAAATAGCAAGGACACTTATATGAATGCTCTACTACCCTCATCCTTTATGTTTTTAGGCAGCCGCAAGAGAGTCCCCAGGATTTTCCCTTTGATGGGCACAACACACCATTTCAACCCGTGTTTTATGAACACGTGCCCAGATTCTACAGCAAATGGCTAAACCTTCCCGGAGCACCACAACCCAAACCATTCTATGATTCTCTGATTAGGTATTTGCCTTCTCTTTTCAAACAGTGGATAATTATGTAGCTTTCAACTTAAAAGCACCTGGTAATTGCTCTTTCAGAACGCTCTACTGTGCCTCTTGCAAGGCTGGGCTGATATTTATGTGTTAAACTAAATCCCTTCTTTTTAACGCTGTGGTGCCAGTGTTCGGTGCATATACCATGACTCTCCCGTGCAGGATACTGTACAAAGCCAAGTTCATTAATAAGCAAATATCTCTGAAAACAACATTATCAAGCACAGTTTTGACAGGAAATGCTGAGAAATACTGCCTTTATGATCCAATCGGAAAAATACAGTCTTACTAGTTTATTTGCAGCACAGCATTTCTGTTACTAGACCAGCTTGATGCATAAGGCTTATTTTTCAATGAAAACCATCAGTTATTGTCAAAAAAAAACAACAAAAAAGGGCATATCTTGCTTGCTTAAAAAGTCTGTTAGGAATCAAAGGTAAATATACAGAGATGTGACAGGATGAAAAACAAAGGCCAAAAAGGCTAGGCTTCTTCTTACCAACATTTATGCTTCTAAGATGTAGCCACCTACTTCAGAGCTAATTATTCTTCATCCCTCTATAATCAAGTCACAGAAAAAGCGCACTTTCAGGGGGCAATTCATCTAACCAAATCTAGGGATCTACATTAGGACATAATGAATTGCACCCCAGCAGTGCCTGTTACTTTGCAATGAATATAAGGGAAGTCCAAACAACTAGCTCAGACAGAGATGTCTCCAAATTCATTAGTAGTTAAATCAGCCGTGATGGCATTCTGGACTTGCAGTAATGAGCCCGCAGTATTTGATTGTTCCAGTGGGGTTCTGTGCCTAGGTATTTTACATCAAGATTAAAACCAAATGCCCTATTACAGCAAATTAGTTGTTGATTGAGTCCAACGTTTGTCAAAGTTGGTACTTCAGAGACACGTGTGCGTGTATAAGGCCTCAGGAGGAAATTTATGGAATAACCTGCCCATAAGGTAAGTTTCATAACCTTCACCATTAGCTCTTGCAATATTCCTCAAGTTTTTCACAGTGTAATAATGAAATATTTTAGGCATGCTCTGATGCAGGTCCGTATATTGTATAATAATACATATTATACAATTTATCGGCTCAGTGAGATCCCTAAACCCCCTCCACAAGGGCTGGGAACTGGCACCAGCCACCAGCAAAAGGCTTTCCAGGGACAGACAAAACACGGGCTGGTTTGTAATGTAGGAAACAACACGTGGAGGAGGGCAGGTGGGGAGAAGCAGCTTGGGGGGAACTCTCAGGCATATCATATAATCCTTTTTGAAGTATTTGATCTTAAATTTAAATGGCAGTCCTTCCTCAGAGCAATTTTATTTTTAAACACATCATAAAACCTTACGATTCTATGAAATGGAAGGAGAGTATTACAGAATCCCAATATTTAATAGTTTTAATATTAAAACTTAGTATAGTCATTACATTCTGCACATTCAAAGCAGTGTGCAAACATTAATTATTCTGCACAGCAACCCAAGGAGGTAGAAGAAGATATTTATTATAAAATAGCCTCAGTCTGGAAGTTCAGTTGAGATGCACAGTTCCAAAACACTTCTGTAGGGTTTCACATCATTTTGTAACTAAAGCCTCCTAGCTTAAAGGTCTGATGGTTCACTAAATGCCACACATCAAAGCGGGGGCAGAACCAGAATTAACTCTTCACAGATCCTGACAACAGCTACTGGACAATGTTTCCCATTTAAAAATCACATTTCTACCTGCCCGTGAGCTTGCAGTCGGATATATTCTATCATATAACAACTGACTCTCGTTTCACCATCAAAAGCCTATAGAAGAAAACCTTGCAGAAGAAAACAGGCTTCTTCTGTGTTTAGAGCAATACCCTGTTTTCAGCAACGGCTATAATTCATCAGGCGATGAGTTCCGAAATGTAACCTCCTCTTGCCATGACCCCACCTTATTGCTTTTGGAGGACACGCTGGGATTCAAAGAGTCAGATGTCTCCATATTCACCAAAGCTCTGGCAGGAGGGTCAGTTTTTATACAACTGCCCTTTAAACGCAGATCTAGTTTAGAAATGAGTCAGAGTCCCCATGTGCCCTGGAGAAGTTCCGATCTGGATTTAGATCTGAACTTTTGATCTTTTTTATCTCTATTTCTGAAAGTTAAGAGTTGACTATTCAGGCTCCCGGGAGCTAAACCAGCATAATGTTTTATTTTCTCTCTTGCTAATGCATCCATTGATTTTCTTTTTGTGAAAAAAAAAAAAAAAAAAAAATTACAGATCTTGGGGTTATTACTCTTCTACCAAATCATTACATTTCAAGNCACCTTTATTTATCCAGCTAACAACAAGGAGGAAAAAAACCCACAATCTGGAACTGAAAAACGACATTGTTTTGCAAAGTCAGGACAATCAATAAGACTTTTGAGTGAGCAAGGGCATCCAGATGCCTATACACTTGGGATAATAACCTTACCACTGATTCTGAAAAGTAACAATCACTGCATTAAAATATTAACAGTATAAACTCAATTATCAGAATGTCGTCCGGCTTTGAAAACATTCTGATTTACAAAGTGTAGGTTTTAAAAGTTAGTTGGCTGCAGAAAAGGAGATGTTTCAGACCATGGGTCCTGCCGAATCACTGAAGTTCAGCTCACTGAATCATAAAATCACAGAATGGTTTGGGTTGGGAGGGATCATAAAGATCATCCAGTTCCAACCCCCCTGCCGTGGCCAGGGAGACCCCCACTAGAGCAGGTTGCTCAAAGCCCCGGCCAGCCTGGCCTTGAAGCTGAAGATCAAAGAGCAGACAAGCCATTTTGTTAACAAATCTCAGTAGGGTTCCACCTTAACTGCCAAAAAATCCCAATGTCATTTGGGCTAAACCAGCAGCAAAAACAAACCTTCAGTCTGGGTTTAAGAGAAGCTATTATTTCTTATTAAAACATAGGTGTGTCTGCACTACTCTATTAACCTGAACTAAGTAACGGAGGTCAGTCAGCCTCAGCGAAGATCACGTCATTGAAGTCTGTTTCCTAAGGGCAGAGGGCTAATGAGACTGTCTGTACTTGCCTAATTACTCCTGAATCTTTTAGCTAATTTCAACTGAGTTTGACAGAAGAGTAGGGTTCATACTGATATAAAGATCCTACACATATAACAAAAAGAAATTGGTGCAGGAAGATCCTCTAAGTGCTTCTACCGAGAGAAAGGCTCAATCTTTATTTGCTATCACAGAATAATTGGGGAGAGGTCAGGAAGGGAAAGACTTGAGGACAAGTCAGGAAGGGAAAGACATGAAAGCTGCAGCCAGACACCGTCAAATTTTCTTTTTACCGGAGGGTTCCTTCATCTGAGAATGATTTAATCTGGGAATTCAACCAACCACCTAACACAAATCCACAGCTATTCAGACACCTAACTCACACCTGCGATCCCAACAAAACTGTGCACCAAAGCACCCCAAACCATGTTCTCAATGGAGAGCGAGAACACCGAAGGCCCCCCACAGGTAGTCTGTCAAGTTCACTTGCTTTAATCTAGAAAATAAATGTGTGAAATGCCACTGCTGCTGTTAGCCACCTGGAAGGTAGAAACTGCGTCTCAATCTGTCATCTAGGCTGCTTCTACAGTTAATGGAGAAAAGAGGTGTCTCCAAGAATGAGTCGTCCCACCTAGATTTATTTGTTAGAACTGCAATAACCTCCTGGAATTGTTTACCATTCTCAGTCAACAACTACCTGACAAAAGTTAAGAAGTTAACAGCATTAATTTTAAATTCTCAACCACCAGCTCAGAATAGAGCCCTAGTAAGGAGGTATTAAATCATCCATCTGTACCTAAACAAAGTCGACCAATTACATCCCAGGCTTCACTGGCTCCAGTGTTCACTGAATTCTTTGTCTTTGCAGTGTTGACACATTCTGGGAATCAGAAGACAGAGACCCTAATCTGGGACAAATCCCTTCATGTCACTAGTTGCTCTCCTTTTATTCCGTTCAATGGGATTCACTTACCTCACAAGGATTATGGTGACTTTCAAAAAAACAGCAATGTTCATCTGCAAAGTATTCCACTACCTTATCTTTCAACTTGTAGTTTCCTACAGAACATAAAGACCATACATTTGCTTGAAGACAGCTTACTTTCTGAACGTCCGTTGGCAGCAGAAAGCGGGGCAGATACTCAGAAGGTGTTTCCAGGACACTCTCCTGGTTCATTTTACGTAGACCAAGAGGCTCCTCAGGACAGGGACTATATTTTGAAGCCCTTTAAGGCAACCCCCTTCCCAATTATGCCTTGTAATAAATCTGTGCTGTTAGAAACTCGTCATTCGGTCTCATTCCTAGGACTTCTGAGTGGCAGCATTTCCTGCAGTTGCTGCTGCTGTGGGTTAAGAATTTTTGATCTCAAGTGTTTTCCTTAAAATACATTGTTTTTAATGCTAAAATATGTCAATAGTTTGTCAGGAGACTTTCATACAGGCTAGAAAACCTGATTTTCCCACCCATTTACAACCTGTAACTATTACTAAGACACACTTTTAGTCTGCGACATATATTTTTGGGAAGTTTCTATAAACGGTACAAAAGGCTTTGAGCCAACACTGACACCTTCACCGTGTAGAGAGGAGGAGACAGCAAAGCAGAGGAGTTCAGTGTAATCACAGAGAAGTGGTGGGAGAAACACACCCAGGAAATCACAAATCACATCCCGTGTTGGTTTACACCAGCAGAACTCTACCGACTTCAGTGGCGTTCTTTGTATTTTACATTCAAATAGATCCGTTCTCTTCAGAACTCACTATGGCAGTAAAGCAGGACAACTCCTCCACGTTCCATGGCATGACCCCCAAGCTCGTGACTAAGTCTCTCTACCACACCTGAAACACTTGTGGTTTCCCACCAGGAACAAGAACAGTTCCTGTACATCTTAGTGTTAAATGGAGAGATCTAGGCAACACGTTTGTAGGCAAATACGGTGGGTGCCTTGGGCTTCTGCTTCCCAGGGAAATGCCTAGAGGGCCTAACATGCCTCAGCTCTCCGGGTCATTCCATCAGAATTCAGACCTGCATAAGCCGGACACCTCACACCTCTCACTTCTTCATTTGCCATTTCATTAATATCTCAAAATGCAGTTCACCATTTTACACTTTTTCATCGTAACAACAGCTGCCCATAGTCCGTAGAGGCTCACCTGGCTGTGAGCCTCCTTCCAAACCGCCGCAGTAGCGTGTACCTCTGACTGTCTTCATTTGACTTCCAAAGCAAACTGTTTTCCGGACAAGTTTGTCATCTCATCAGTTTCATTGATCAAAACTGTTTTCATCAGAAATGATGACTGTTGAGATGGCAATAAAGGAAGAGTGCTGAATGTGAGCTGGAGGATGCTTCCATTGCCTGCGCTACGTTTGAGCAGTGGGCCATCCTCCCACGTCCTGTACGAGAATGTTGGCAACTGAACGGGGAAGGGAAAGATGGCTCTTCAAGGAAAAAAATTCAACAGCAGAGGTTTAGTACCACTGTAAACACAAACCCCTCTTTGCTCTGCTTAGTATTAACAAAGCCGGATGAGGAAAAAAAAAGATTTGCTGGCTTAGACTGTATTTTTTCTGAGAGTTCACAGCCACTTAAGAAAAAATTATTAACCTTTTTAAGGGAATTTTCAGGCTAGAGGGATAATAGCTGCAGAGACCGGGCGGTGCATCGCTGCAGCACATCAGCTCTTTGCCACAATTTTTTGGTGGTGTTGTTTAAAAAGGCATCAGCAATGGTTTGAGTGTGCCATTTGTTGCCATGACAAACAATCACAGACTCGAAGTACGGAAAGGGGAAACGGATGGCGGTGGTGGTCACTTCTTCGCTCTCGATACCGCAGCGCACTTCAGTAAGGGCTGATCTTTTCAGGACAGGCAGCCTCACTGCTTCATTTTCTCCATGTATTATATACTCATATATCTTTAATGTGGAGTAAGAGCAATACAATCAATTATTTATGCCGCAGCTGACAGCATGCAATGAAGACCCAACAGACAACTACTCAATAATGCATTACCATGCACTATGTATCAGTGTTGCGTACAACTACGAGACGGTATGAAAGAGCCTTGCACTTAGCTTGACTTCTCAGCCAGGCAAATTACAGGCAATTGTCTAGTTCACTCCACTGAGAGGCATTATTCTGTCCTGACGGCTTTATAGATTTGCATCTTTTTAAAAGAAAAAGAACAAATAGATTTACCTTCAAGGCAAATATAAGGCTCAATAAGCATATTCTACATGAACTGTAAGGAGACCAAAACCATTCCCCTGGTATCCTGTTGCCTTTAAACAGTCGTTTTATTTTAAGGTTTTAGTCTGTTTCTATTATGAAGTTCAGCTGTAAAATATACATGCTCTGCGGCATAAGGCAAATTTCATTTTAATAAGCATGGCAGAATCAGGTCAATTTGGGCATGCTAATGAGAAGGCCAATACATGTCTAAGGCAACACTGTAGAGAGAACATACTACTACAGAAATGCCTTGCATCTCTTGCATCTCAACCCCTATTTAGGTTTACCATGGTTCTGGAGAGAGAAGGAATTGTCCCTGACTGGGATAGGTCCTCCTGGTCCTCTAGTACCAGCCAAGAAGCACAAACAACAACTCAAGAGCATGACTGTAATATAGGAAAGATTTTTTTTGCAAGATTTCCCACCCAAACACATACAGCAGAGCTTGGCCAAAGAATTCTGGCCATCTAGTGCCCCAAGATAGTAGGGCAATATAATGAAGCTCTTTTTTTCTTCTCGGTTTCATTCTCAGTCTCCTCCTATGCCACAACACACATACATATTTCCTTCCTCCCCATTTTTGTTTCATGGTTGCCTATGCCACGGTGATATGGGTTTGGGATTTTAGCCTGTAGTACATACACGAATGTGCAGATCATCTTCCACTGGGAAGTTTCCCACTTCAGTTGGGAGCTAGACCTCACTGAAATAGGTGAACATGAAAACTGTCTGTCTTTGAAGTGTATAGCACAAGAAGGGCCCAAGACAGGTCACCAAAGCTTTTGAATACAGAGCTGGGAGCATGGAAAAACACCACAGAAAGCACAAAAGGATATTAAGGATCTTCAGACATTTCTTGGGAAAGCTCTGAGCATGGCGCTGAGATCATGAGAGAAGGGTTTGAGGAGAACAGAACCTCCTTTCCTACTAGTTAATTCCTCCTCTGCTCAGGAAAGGGGGGGTTTTGAATGACCTGCCAGAAGAAACACCCTCTCGACCCAATATATCAGTACTGCAACAGCAGTTAGGTGTGCTTTAATGACAAGCTGTTCCCAGATGAAGCATCCTTTGATTTTCAACTATGTAGACTTCCAGTATGTGCCTCCATTTGCTTCTGGATAAAACCTGTCCTGAAATCTTAATTTATCAGTGAAACACTTCTGATTCCCTTGGCTTAAGATAGCAACAGTGACAAAAGATAGCCTAGTGACAAAACTACCCATCTCTAGTAGGACATTGGATTAAGAGGCTATGTATACCCAGAGACAATAAATTTGAACATGGAAAAGTGTATTTTTAACGTGTTACCACTTAATACCAAGATGTTAAAACAGTATGTCAGCCTTTGGGGCATTTGGAGCTGAAAAATAACATTTCTCCCCACATCCCTTGTGAATAAATGCTCTTTCTCTCATGTAGGGCCCTATTTGCCTGGTTCTTTATCACATTCAACTTTCATAGAATGATAGAATCATCCAGGCCAGAAGGGACCTCCAAAGGTCATCTAGTCCGACCTCCCCGCAGTCACAGGGACACCCCCAACTAGACCAGGTTGCCCAGGGCCTCATCGAGCTTCGCCTTGAATATCTCCAGGGAAGGGACCTCAACCACCTCCCTGGGCAACCTGTTCCAGTGTTCCACCACCCTCAGAGGAAAGAAATTTTTCCTAATATCCAACCAAAATCTACTCTTCTCTAACTTAAATCCATTGCCCCTCGTCCTATCACAGCAGGCCTTTCTTCATGCACAGCATGGCTATACCTCCTTCACAGAGGAGTGTTTTACTGAAACTCATCACCTAACATCATCCAAAGGACTTAGCGGCTCTTGTTCTTAAATAAGAAGGAGAAAAATAAAAACATCCTTGGAAAAAGAGACCCAGACACAAGATGCAACCGGAGAAGAAAACACGGTTTATAGAAATGGGTGTTGGCTGAGCCATGTAAGAAGGCGCAGTCAATATGCCAAGATTACATATACTCTAAATAAGGCAGAGGCAGACACTGCGACTTCATCATGATCTCATATGTACATAAAACATACATAATGCAGGAGTCAAACGCTTTTTATCTGGGGTATCCAATTTTTTTTTGATCCAGACTGGTCAGACATTCCTGTAATGTGTCTTATTTTAGAGCTGTGGTATAACCTTCCTGGCTGGCATTATGCAATATCCCTTCCCTTCTCAAGCGGCTAGAGAATTCCTGGGGAATCGTCTCCTCTCGGCATGATTCCACATGGGAAAATGAGACATGACTTCACTGGCACCAATTTGGGGCCTCGCTTTAGTATAACACACAGTTTCCAGGGTAATCAGGTGAAACACACTGCTGTTTCATTCAAGGAACGAGTCCCTTGCTCAAGAGTGGAGAAGGACCGATATCTAGATGCCGCATGCTCTGCATTGACAGACCATAAACTTCTAGGTAGCTAGAGAGAGTTGAAATCAATTCTACCCAAAATGTCTTGGTTACAATCAAGATTAGTGAAAAAATGCAGTTTAAAACCAAGTCAGTTTTGGTTTGCTCACCAAAGGCCTTCCTGGGGATTATGCTGCCTAAGGTCCGCTAGACTCTGTGACCACAGAAGTCGTGTACTGTACAGTAAACAGGCTGTAGGGACAACAGAAGATCAAAGCCACTTCTAGTCTTTCAGAATGAACTCTGAAAAGGGTTTACGGACATGTTATGTTTTGGGTAACCCTCCTTATGTTCTCAGAAGTTCATCAGCATTAACATTTTGCTAAGCAGTCTTTATCATTTGCTGCAACGCTCCACTGAAACAATGTCTTATTCGGATCCCATTGCTTTTCTAGGCTGTCTTTGTAGAAGATATACGAGATACACTCACCAAAGAAACAAATCTTTCTATAGATGTATATTTATTCTTCCCACCTACGAGGAATGCACCTGCTTTCATACACAAGTATTTTTGCAGTATTGTTTTCCATGTAAAGCATGTTTTATGTCCTCCAAGGCAGACCGTAGTAATGTCATAAACATCACTCTGCCTATAAACTCTGAGAGTCTGTTCTGAAATAATATTAGCTGCAAAATTCTTCTTTTGCCACATTTGTTTCCCATCTTTGTTCATTGTTCCTGATGCTGTGGATTCTCATTGGTGTAAATTGGCACAGTTCCCCTGATAGTAATGAAAGTACAAAAATATATGTAGCAGTTTAAGACCTGGATCACAGTAATTTAAAAGTAAGTTAAATGATGCACTTGGGACTATTCTCCAGAGCAAGAACACGGAATGGCAGAGATTTGTGATCAGAGCAAAATGCTGGATGTCAAAAAGAATAGGCTGTCACCAGGCAGCTGCATAAGTATAACTCACCTTCATTTTATCCCCTGTGAAACGATGACTGTAGTTTCACCAAGGTCAGAAAGAGAGTCTCTAGCACACCCAGCAATAATATTATTCATTAATATATACTTTGCCTTGGGTGTCTTGAAAGGCTTCATTCAGTAAGCCTTTAAAGTATCTTCAGAGCCACAGTGGAAAGCAGCTATTAACAGCACAGTTTGTTATTATAAATAGGTCTTTTCCATCTCTAAGTTTTGATCTTGGTGATCTTATAAACGAACTATGGAAAAAGTGGCAGCTGTTATCTTGACAGATGGGTCTCAGGCATCACTCTGCTGGACATTAGACAGTCGTCTCTCTGGAGAACAATAGGAATTTCCAAGTGCCCGTATCTATTTTCATCTACTTAACAAGCCACTCATGTCTTGGACTAGTGAAGGAAAGAAGCAAGGAGAATGCAAAATAAATGGTTTAGGGGAAACACCTCAGAGAAAGGGGCGAGAATCAGATGAGTATCACCTATATTTTCACTCCTCCTGGAGTTTTACTAAAGTGACAGACACAAGAAGAATCAGAAGTTTGTTATCAAGGCAATGGGGACAAAGAGGCATTTCCAGAAGGTGAGACACAGAAAGCCTGTGCGTGAGCGAGGTGCAGCCTATGGTCAGCTGGCAGGGCACAGTAAGTACAAGGATGCACCTCTGCTCTCAGCTCTTCCTAGAATTTAGCATCATCATCCATTTTCGATGCAAAGCTTCGAATCCAATTTTAAGGACAGACACAGACCCTGAGGAGAGTCCACCCTTTTTAAAGGGAGCTTGGTAGAAAAGGTGCTACTGCCCAACTTTTCTATCAGAAACACTTGCCAAAAGCACAAGTTCAACTCTACCTCAAGCCTGAATTCAAATCCGCTTCTTTTACCCTTTCTGATGGTGTTTCTCATCATCGGACACCCAAACACTCCACTTGAACCTGTATAGTAGCTTCTTCTCTTCTCATGAAGTTAAGAGAAAGGTAGGCAAGCAGTAATTAGGGAGGTCAGTGGGATGGACAGAGACCTGGATCCCAATTCTCACTCCCAGAGCCTGTTGGATCAATTGTGCCTGAAGTTGTGTGGGGTTTGTCCCTGAACTGTTTAGCCAAAGTTCTCATTGACTTCAGCAGGAGTCCGAGGATGGACTGCACAAACCATGTTTTTCCAAAAGCAGTATTTTCACACTCAGGACTGCTGCAAACAAAAGAGATTGTAAATTAAGCCAGTTCGGTTACTACAAATAGTAGTCAGTCCATAGACACAAAGTCCAACATTGCCAAAAATACCTCAGTAGCACAACAGAGTGGGAAACAACCCAAGTTGAGAGTGGACCAAACAGCAAAAGTTTTACAGAAACAAATGTAGCATTGCACCAGCACGGAAAAGCTGGAAGATTTCAGAGTCTGCAGCAAAATATGTAACATTATCACCTATAAAAGCAAAGACAGTGATGGTGAATACATTGCATAACTCACAGGAACCGCTGCAGCCCAGACAGCTATCGCAGCCTGTATGATCTTTTACCATCCCAGTAAGCGTAACTGAAAAAGTAGCATCCTATGTGAGTAACTTACTATACGAAGTCAGGAAAAATCTCTTTCTAACAATCAACTGGCCAAAATATACACATTATGACCACACTAACAAAGAAAAGTTTTCTGCAGAAAAATAATGGATTGTTCTGTTCAATTTTATCCAAAATTCTAAAGAAAATACAATTCAGGGTTGAATGGAATGAAAGAATTAAACATTTTGCTTTAGAAAATGGAAAAAACCAATTGCTTTATGTTCATCTGAAATGTTTTATTCTACTGAAAATACAATGCTTTGTTTTCAGATATTAACATGAGCTATTTAAACTCAGCTTTGGAGAGGTCTAGGGAGCTCTTCAACACCACCACCTTTCCAATTATTTAACTCCAAGTATTGCTTTGCTCCATCCAAGCTAAAAGACACTGGAGCCATTAAGGTTAAAACATAAAAGGAAAAGAGAAAAGTTAAAATTCATAAGGCGCATGCTGAAGGGGAGGCATATCAGATAAAATTCAAGTATCCAGACAGCCAAACCAGACAAAAGAAAGGCAGAAGTGAACTAAAATTTGGATCAAAGAAGCTGAGATTTATGCGAGAGGAATACAGTTATCTGGTCTAAAATAATCATTCACCCAGACACTCAGAGCTATTCTACATCACTTTTAAAAAAGAATTGAACAGACCTTCCCCGACCAGGGAACAGGGCTTACTCTGTAATCCATAATATGTGATGGTATGGAACATGTAAAAGCTCCATTAATTTAGGCTGCTGCTCCCCTTTTCCCATTTTGCAGAGAAAAAAAAAAAAAAAAAAGGTTTATTTATCTCAGTTTTGTGTACCATTTTAATGCTTAAACACGCACCTGCAGATTTACTGCCTGTCTGCACAGGGACTTCCAGTGATCCTGCTCACAAGGGCAGCAATCACCCAGGCTACCGAGAGTTTGGATATCATTCGTCAGAACCGTAAGTATTCTAGCTGTTCATGTTATGAAACAGTTGCCAGGAAAAAAAGGAAATAAAGTGGAAAATTACATAAACCCAATGAACTTAAGTAAGCTAAGTTTCAAATAATTCAAAAAAAAGCTGCTGATTTGACTCAAAACTGACACAGGTACAAATCTCTCAACTGGGAAAACAAGTTTATTTGTGGCTTTTTCAAGAAAATGGATGCAGAGAATTTAATTTTCTCAGTAGATCTAATCCGTGTTCTCTAACACAACTGAAGATCTACAAGCTTCTGACTGCCCACGTGTCCAAAGATCGCTAAGGACACAGCCAGGCACGCTTAAGCCATAATTCTATTTTAACAGGAACAAACCACATGAAAGCATGTTCTGCATCTCATTTCACATCTCACATGTCTGTGGGCTCAGGCAGTATCCTAGAGACACCGAGCACCATATATTGCATTCCTATTTTGTCTATTGCAAGCATCCACCTAGTACAATGAACATCACTGAGTAGTCAAAGCACCACCTTCACCAAATCAACTTCACATTTTTGGCATCATATTACTGCTTTCAACTTAATGATCTGCCCGAAAGACAAAAAGCCAGGACACTTCGATTCATGAGAACCCCCCTCATCATCAGTATTTGGTCTTTACCTGCACGTAATTTGGATAAAGACTTCTGTATGACCATGACCTTGGCTAATGCTCTAAAAAACCCTGTGCTTTATAGCTTATGATGTGCCCCTAAATGATGGCTTTCAAATATTTCAAGTCTTTCTTTGCTACTGGAGTCTCTGCTGAGGTCCTCCGATGGCTGTATTTTCTTGTTGATAAGCTGGAAGGCTTAGCTGAGCTTTGGTTTTGACTTGTTTCGCATCAGCGGTTCCCCCCTCTCATATACATCATGACGTGATCTTCAGGCAGCACCCTCGTCTTTGGCTTTTCCTGACCACAAGCTTTGCAGTGATATCAGGCAATCTCTCTCATCTCTCTCTCTCTGCTGCCTTCTTCCATCACACCCTGTATGTTGGGGAAAGCTCCGATTCTGCTACGAGTGAGTTTTTCAACTCTAAAAATGCTCAGTGGAGAACGTCATGTCAAGCAGGCTGTGGCATGTAATCATAATTTCTGTTTCTGGGCTCCTTCTGCCCTACCACACAGGTTTCACGACAGCTGGATAAATATTCTCCACAGCTTCTTCTCTGCCTTCAGAGAAGAGTGGTAAGATCTTGAAAGGCTGAGAGCTGGGACTCTTTAGCCTGGAGAAGTGAAGGCTGAGGGGAGACTTCATTAATGCTTATAAGTATCTGAAGGGTGGGTTGAAGGAGGATGGAGCTGGACTTTGTTTTCAGTGGTTCCCAGTGACAGGAAGAGGGGCAATGGGCACAAGCTGGAACATGGGAAGTTCCATTCAAATATGAGGAAAAATTTCTTTCCGCTGAGGGTGCCAGAGCCCTGGCAGAGGCTGCCCAGGGAGGGCGTGGAGTCCCCTTCTCTGGGGATCTTCAAGACCCACCTGGATGCAGTCCTGAGTGATGTGCTCTGGGCAACCCTGCTTTGGCAGGGGAGTTGGACTGGATGATCTCCAGAGGTCCCTTCCAACCCTGACAATTCCATGATTCCATGAAGTCACTAATGGACCAATATCTGATCTTATAAATAGGACACTGCTGCTTGGACCATACCCTGAGCATCAGCCTCAACACGTGGTGAAGGAGAGCTGTCTAAAGCTATCTGCCAGATCAAAACTCTAAGGCAGCCATAAAAATGCCGCTAGTTGAATTCTTGCTCTGTGCATATTTCTGTAATTTTGGGGTGCTTTGCCTTTTTAAGTCCAAATATCATCTGCTTTGCTCGTGCTCTGTGCCCTAGTGTCTGCTTTCTAGCGAGAGGATTAGATGCTGCCTTCCGTCCTTAGGGAACTTCACTTTTTTCTTGCTCTTCACGGCCGCCTCAGAGAGGCAGTGGCATGTTTCAAAGCCCAATATGGTTGCTAGTTAGCAGCCAATTCTCCAAGCAAAATAACTGCATATAAATTATTGCACAGCTTGCGAATGAACCAGCGAGCCCTTCTGTGATCTACCCTTCTTACTAAGGTGGCTTCCATAAGGTAAACAGCCTTTCCTGCAAAGATCAGAACACCCGACTCTGGAGATTTTGACACCAGACCCCTAGACAGCAAATCTCAAATTAACATTTTGCTAAACTCTTTCAGACACACCTCTTCCTTCAGTGCTTTCCCAAGGGGTTAACAGAAAGTAGTGTGATTTTAACAACAACAACAAAAAAGGGATTTCTAAACCAGCTGCATTGGGATTATAACATTGCATTAAGCAGAGATGTTGTTTTTGGAGCAAATATAACAGCCTGCTTCTGTTTAGGGTAATATTTTTTTCTACCTCTGTTACACCCAGTGATGTGGATAACACAGGCACGGCGCATCCTGCAAGGAGCCAGAGCTCAGTGTTTAGTTGCGTGTCTTTGAACGAACTGCTTTATAGGACCATGAAACCTAAATATTGGTGCATTGCAGATTGTCATTTTGAGCTGCTGCAATACCCCGTCTTGTTTTGCTGCCTACTGCCAGATGACATCATCTTGTAGCAACTTTTTCAGTGGAGCAGCCAAAGCCGCTCCTCGCAGGATATTGTTGACTAGAAATCCAACGATACCATATTTTCTTTACTTTTTTTTTTTTTTTTTCTTTCTTTTTTAGCCTCCCTGCTGAAAGGAAGACTGGAAAGATGGGAAGGAAGAGGCAATTAGAGAATCACAGCAGCAAGGAAGATCACAGATGGTCCTGGGAAAGGTGGTGATGCAGATACTGTTGCAGCAGGACCTAAAGGTGGATCATATCTACAGCCAATAAACACACAAGCAATATCAGTTCTTCAGAACTGGTACATGCATGGATGCAGAGAATTCTATTTTCTCACATCAGCTGGAGCTCTGCATCAGGTTGTCTACCTTGTAATCTAATAATGGCTAGAGATAAAGGCATAGCAAGGAAAAAAAAAAAAAAACAACCAAACACAGAAAGGCCTTGTTTGCTGTGCTACAAGGATGATTTCTGCTACAAATGCTCCAAAGGCTGGGAGCATGACACCAGGCTGTCACATAACATGGGCTGCAGGTCCAGGCTGCACGTCTGAATACATTTGTCTTGGCCTCCACGTCAAGTTTGAATTTTAGAGATGCACTATGCATGTTCAAATCAAATTCCAAACTTCCTCTGGGTGAGCTCCAAGATCTGTGTTGACTCTTGGGATTGCTTAATAAAGAGGGGAGGCCAATTTAAACTACGGATTTTCGTCATTTTCTTCGGATGAACTAATGCTTTGCACAGCCGTAAAAATGATCCGTGTTTTCACACATGAGAAGAAGCCGAGTGAGCATTTCTAGCTACTGTACAATGTGTTGTTACTCTAAGGCAGACAGACATTGCCCCAGCGACCAGGAGAACACGTTATCTGATCCCTAATTTGTTTAAAGAGTCCATAGAACCTGTTTTAGGCTGGTGCCCTGATATGATCATTCTTTCTGTCTTTGTGGTGACAGTGGTACCAGACTAAGTGCATCGGGCCATGTCTCAGTTTGGCTGTTTCCATCTCAGTCATTTAAGCTCTCAGAAGAGGACACAAATCAGAGACACCTGTATTTTTAAGGTTACAAGAGTGTCTAACCCTTGTTCCGATCCCATTCAGAGCAACTTTAGTGTCCTCCTTGCTCTGCTAAAGTGTTGAAGAATGCAAAGCAGGAGCGCTACCTTTTTATCTGCTTCTGAAGCCCTCACGGAGATTAGGAAGTGTTGCTCTGATCTCTCCCACCTTGCTATCTGGACACAAAAGCTCTACGCCACCTTGCTATCTAGACACGAAAGGTCAGATTTTAAGCGGGGGTAAATCAGTTGAACCTGGAAAAGGTCAATAGAGTAATGCTAGCTTGTCCCAGCCGAGCAGAAATTCTCACTGAACCGATATGAGATTTGGGATAGGGTTTTTTTCCACCACACACTCTCCTATAACAAATTTCTACTTTCCCACAGTTTCCCTCACTCCCTAGATATTCTGCTCAATCTCTTGCTTTTTTTCTTTTTTTCTTCACTTGCTGTGCTTCAGAAGAGTTTGCCTTCCTGGAAGCCAGAAAATTAACATGTTCTAATCCTTGCACCGCAAAGATTTTCTAACATGGAATTACTCTGCAGGACCCAGGACTTATAAACCTTGGTGGGATCACAAAAGATACAGTGGGAATATTAACCCACGATTTCTTACTCTTGACAGTGACAAACAGCTCACCTGGATCTTTCTTAATTTGTCCTTGCATCAAGAGCCTTCTGAGAAGGTAGGAAGGAGAAATGATACAGCCTCTCTTGGTGTCCTTGCGTATAGACTTGGAAAGGAGCAGAATTCAAGTCAGGTCTTTGTGGTTTAATTTGTGCGAAGGCAAAAAAAAAGAAAAAAGAAAGACCCGTTGATGAAACACCAAAGTAATTCACATTCAACAGTTTTAACTGCAAAAGCAGAACATCTGATGCTGGATGGTCATGCCAGTCGGGGGCTGCAAGAATAAAGAGGATTTTGTACAAAATGTCCCACAAAAGACTAGTGTTGGCTGAGCACAGAATAAAGTGACTGTGTTTCATTACCTTAAGATAATGATAGTATTTTATAGGTTTTTTTTGTTCCCACAAATTCAAAGCAAACCGAGCCAGGTTTAGTTTGGCTGGTTTTGCTGCATTGGTGTGACTTTGCTAAAAACAGGCAAATCAAACCAGAGCTCCCTACTCAAGTTTGACCCTATATTAATAGAAATATGCACGACCCTGAGACACTCCTACATTGAACAGTGTGAGTCAGGGCAGACTCCCTGACTCATCCAAATTGCTGTTCTCATTTTGGGTGACTTGGAAATAACAGTGGCACGGCTGCCGCAGGAGGGGTGGTAAGCGATACTTGTATTAACACCTTCATTTTTGGAAATTTGGTGTGCTTGCTAGAGACAGCTACAGCAAGGAAGGCAAAAAATAAATAAATCAAACTCTGGCTTATATATGGAGACAGCCATCCTTCCCTACGAGTGGGGAAAGTGCCAAGGAACAAATTGGATAGTGTGTACCAAAGGAAGAAAAAACACTCCATCCTGCTGTTTACTTGCACCGACACATGCTATTAAATGCGTATGCCTTGGGGGAGTGCCAGCCTACCCCAGGAAATATTATGGCCCATCTTGAA
>VZRU01009184.1:34038-51394 GCA_013398155.1 Pedionomus torquatus
AAAGAATTAGCAGGGGCAGCGAGAGGCTAAGATGATCGGGTTCAGCTTTCACTGGCCCAAAGCCAAATATGCAAGCGAAGGCTTAAGAGAACCTTCTTCTGATGCCTCTGTGCCAACAATAGATGGGGACAGGACAAATATTTACAGACCTAAAGGGGAGGGGGAGACTAACCAGGGGGGAGCCAGACTCTGCCTGAAGTAGTTATTATAATGATTAGCCCGTGGTGGCTTTACGGCCCTGAAGTGACCGCTCCCCACGGCCGCAGACAGGATGGAGTGACTCAACGACGATGCTGCCAGCACAAGCTGTCTTTTCACACGTCCTGTACCGTGCCATCCTCCCCTTCCCTGGGGGTGTATTAATAGCCCTGTGGTCATACTGTACATACTACAGTACAACCACCTCTCTCTGAAGGGAGCACGGGCAAAGCCGCCAGTAGGCTAAAACACGCTCAAAACAAACAAAACGATCCTGGAGACCTTGGGGAGATGTTGACTCTTGTGCTCCGTGCCCTGAACACTTTCTTTCTGGCTGAGCATCTCTCCGAGGCCACCTCCCTCTCTAAGCATGTCTCCTTAATACCCAAACACCACAGATAAATGAGTTACGACACGGATGATTTGGCTGAGAGACGTCTCTTTATTTACCTTGGAGACCAGAAAGTAAATATAATAGTAATAAATATGTGTGTGTCTGACTGTGTACCTTTCTCCTCTGTTCTTTGTTGCTCACCTTCCTTAGCTGTCCAGGAGTGAGAATTTCTCCTAATCTGTTTTTTGCCCAGTTAAGCACAATGGAGCTCTTGAATGATGCTATGATACAGACATAATCAAATTCTCTTTTCTCTGTTCCTGGAAACAATGACGATGCTATAAAAAACCAATGCTGGGAACATCTATCATAGGGGGAGAAGTGTTTGAAAGCAGAACTTGTCCATAAGGACCGCACCTCCGTTGAAAGCAACCAAAGAATCGTTAAGATGGTTGGTTGGTTGGTTGGTTGGGATAACTAGCTAAACAATTCCTTATTCTTTCAGAGCTGACCTTGTCACTCCGCCTTTTAAAACTGCCACGGATAAATTCAATCTGAAGATCTGCCCAGCCTTGCCTTCCTGGATATTTATGCCTGAAGCCCAAGAACTGCCACTGGTCGATCACTGCAGGATAGATCTTTAGCAAAAAGGACTTTGAAATGGATACCCACATCCTGTAGCATCTGATTACAGGGGGGTTGCATTACTTTCAACCAATTTAAAAGCAATTATTCCCTTTCTTCCTACACACCCATGTTTACTAGAATAACTGGAAACAGAGGCAGAGACGCATGGAAAAATACAGGGTTTTTTTTCCTGAAAAAGCAGTTACATAACAAAGAATTAAACATGTCTCTTCACCGGGAGGTTAAATACTGAAGTATCTTCTGTTCATCAGTCACCTTAAGCTTTTATACAGGAGTCCTGAGGTTCAACTCACGCCAGGGTGTGCAAAGGAATGTTCTTCTATTTACCTTTTCTCCTGAGAAAGTAAAATCAATACCGTAACCTCACAAACCTCACAAACTGCAGCAACACGCAGCATCCAAGAGGTAGAGAAACATTCCTCCTACGTAGCCCTAAGGAGACCCATAAAGCAAACACAACCTAGCATCCTCGCAGATGAAACACTGTTCACCTTGTGTGACTCTCACATCCCACTGCAGACAACCAGGAGGGTGTTCCTCGCTTTACATGAAATTCCCTGCTTTCTCTCCCTCCCTCTGCCCCCTACGTGCAAGAAATAAGACGGGCATGTCCTGACCATCTGCACAAAGTAAATCATGTATTGGACATTCTTGTCATCAGGCTCTTGGTCTGCCCAAAGTACGAGTAAATAAAAGACGTGATAATCTGCCCAGTGAGGCCAGTAGCAAGCTCTGTGGTTGGCTCCACAGCCACACTTAGATTTGCAAGTTGAGCAAATGCTCTGATAGGCAGCTCCATGAGCATTTTATCTGGTGCCACGAGGAAACGGCTCCCAAATGCTGTATTTGTGTGTGGCACTGCTACTGCCAAGCCAAACATAAGTGTTCTTAGTCTAATCCTAAAATTTTCTTTCTTTGCCTTCTGTTAGAGCTCTGTTTCTATTCCCCAGTCAGAAATCTCTAGGCAGGAGCTGACCTGTCTGATCCCAGCTGGGGTCTGAGCCAACATGGATTATCACCAGTACAGAGCTACAAAATCATGGCTGGGGCACATTGAGGTCATGGATGTTTCCTCAGCTGAAATTGCACTCTCTCTCTCTCCCTCCTCTTGGTAGCCTTGTATCTTCTACTAAACTTTCCAGCTCAGAGAGCTGGCCTATGCTCTGAGACGATGGGTATTTCCACGTCTCACGCTGGGGTCAGCCAAAGGCTGCCCTCTGGATCAGACTTACTCTATATTCAGACAGTGAAACTACCAGCGCAACCCCAGGCACAACCCAAGGGACTCTGTGTCTAAGCTTGTCTGGCAGTTTAATATTCTGCCAGGGACCTCAGCACCCCCGAATGGGCACTTTGCAGGGTGCCTGCAGGGCAAGCCTGTCATCAGAAGCTGTGGCTCACACAACCGTCCCGCTCCTAGCCCTCCTCAGCTGCAATGTAGACACAGCCTGGGGTGGTGTTCGGGAACGAGAACGTGCTTGTCTCCATCACAGATCCTCTGAAACCAGAGCCTGAACGTGCCACATCTCCTATGCCTGTGAATCACACACATATACATAATAAAAGACAGTCAAAATCTTTATTAAATAAACTAATAAGTACTTAAAATTGCAAGCCAAATGGGACCAATCTTCATTTAATGTGGCCAGGAATGCTTAGTACTCCCCTGCCTCCATGACTCATAGCATCAAAAGTCCAGTAAAAGCCAAGAAAGTCTTGGTGCCTGCTGCAGAGCAGCACACACAGCCTTCTTTTAACTGCAAATGTATATAAAAAGCAGTATGTATTAACCAGATTAGAAATGTTCACCTAGCATGACAGAAATATGTAATTATTTGGTCTCACACACACTTTCTATCATATAAAAATGCTGGTTGAAGACACAAGTTTCCGTCAATATCTCTGCAATGCTCACATCATATACATCAACGCATCCATGCCAGAGAACACAAGGCTAGCTACAAATGGTACTAGTTCTGCATTTAAACACAGCACAAAGGGCAGATATTTAAAGATAATTAGGTGTCTAAAGATGCACTAGGCATACTACGGACATTTCAAATACATCTGGGCATCTAACTCCTTTGATACCCAATACATTTTTTTCAAACCTTTTCAACTCTAAATATTTTCTTGTTTTCCCCAGACGTAAAGTGTAACTATCACAAAGTTACAGTAATTACCATCACTCCAAAGCCCAGACATCCTATTAAAAAAGTTCTACTTCCTAAGCTGCAATGCTGCCTGAAAACATGTAGGGCATTTATCACTTCAAAAACCCCAACTCTTATAGGTGAGGAGATGGACTGGCAAGAACATTGCAAAGTTTATCATGTCCCTATAGTACAAAACATGTATTTTTATCACCTAGTACGAAGAACATCCACTGCATCTCAGCAGGTAAATATAATTCTGGCCTGATTATATGTAAAGTACTGTTCTTCCCAACTTTGGAGAATAGATATTTTAAGAAATACTAGGTAAAGTATTAGTTAATACATGTATTAATCAGACACTTATCATTATCCATGCTTAAATTTTGATAGAGTATTCATAAATACTAATTCTGAGTCAGCTTTGACCTGGCAATTCCCATGGAACAGACTGAGGCCCCATTTGGCTGAACTTGCTCACAAGGCACATCCGTCGTTTTAAACCTAAATTTATTTCTGCCCTTGTCAACCTGCTTTCTCATTATCTCACTATTCACTGACAAAAGAAATGATGAATCATAAACATCAGGGTACAGGGAACCAAGTACACTCAATAAAATTAACCTCATTATGTCAGTTGTGTGTAGCATGATGAAACCCTCCAGTAGGACCTCTAGGGGTTACTGTAACACAAGTAAAAAATAGTTGCATTGTATTGAAAATAATGATGAATATATACTTCAAGAATAAAATTTGTATCATGACTAGGGCACAGAAAAGTCAGGACTATGGGTGGATTTGCATTTGAGAGTTATCGCTGTGTGACATCAACAGAGAAGAGAATTTTCATGTCCTTCACAAAGGTTTGATCACTAGGTCTAGAAAATACACAAAGTAGGGATCATTTTCTACCTCAACAGAAAAAAAAATATTACAAAATCAAGTGAAAATTCTTACACCCAAACCATGTATAGGATGAGACTGTATTTTACCAAAATATGATCTGCAAGAATACCCATGACTCCATTATTTCTTGCAATGCCTATGAAGCAGGTCTATGTTGGAAAAACATCAAGGTGGTCAGTACCATCATGCACAGATGGTGCGATTTTGCCCCTTGCAATGCCTAAGGACAGAACAAGAGGAAATGGGCACAAACCTGAACATTAGAAGATCCATCTAAACATGAGGAGGAACTTCTTCACTTTGAGGTTGGCCAAGCCCTGGAACAGGCTGCCCAGAGAGGTGGTGGAGTGTCCATCTCTGGAGACATTCAAAACTTGCCTGGCACGTTTCTGTGCAACCTGCTCTGGGTGCACCTGGAGGTGGACTAGATGATCTCCAGAGGTCCCTTCCAACCCCATATCATTCTGTGAGGACATGCAGGGAATCCCAGGCTCTGGTGTGTCCACACGGTCCCCAGCCACACTGTGGCTCCATCTGCCTCTGCCTGCACCTTCCCATGTAGCCACGCCACAGGTCATCCAGTGGCCCCAGGACTTGTCCCTAAACCACCTCCGGTGTTACCAGGACTTTAAAATCAAGGTGAACTTCTGTGGTAGGTACACATCATATTTTTAGATGGGATCATTTTATTTTACAGTCACTCTCTAGAGAATTTTTCCATGTTCTTTCCAGTGTGGCTATTTTTATTTTTACCATACACAGATGTCCTTGAGGTATGCTTAAAGCATAAACTGTGAATGGTATTTGCCAGCACTGGGTTTTCCCGGAACATGATACAGTTCTGACGTGGATGCAACGTACAGAACTCCACAACCGCAGCCCCGAGAGCAAGAGCAGGCAGCAGGACAAGAGTCAAGGCAGAGCTGGAGGTGGGACAGGGCTTCCAACAGCCAACACCAGCTCCTGAAAATAGCTGCTGCAGAAACTTGGCTCTGCCTGGACTAAATTGATAATGCAGCGTTTTCCAGAATACTCAGCTGAGTAAAGTTTTTTAGAGGACAGCAAACTAGGGGGATGTCAATTAAATGAGAAGTGATGACTGCAAGGGGATTTATGCAAACAGCTTTTGTTACCCCGACCAGCACGCTGGCTTGTCAGTCTTGCTGAGCTGCAAATACTCCCGTGCATGGCAGATCACGAGGGAAAGCCTGCCCTCTCATTGCTATTGCTGTCATCTGCTAGGGATTTCTAATATCTGCTTTTATAGAAATAGCCATTACAGCCAGAGTCACAGCACCGACCAAAGGTTTCTGCCTGGTAAGCCCCACATTAAAGATGTATCTTGAAGCCAAACATCTATCTGTTTTAATGCAACTATTTCATTTTTCTCATCCAGTAAACACTGTCAAATAAAAATGGTATCATCCAAAGCAGTGTCAAAATATAATTAAGGCCTCCGGCTAAGTATGGAAAATGACTTTGAGTGAAATGTGATATTATGTTTCATAACTGATTAGTCATTTTTTAATTACCTTTTATTATGCTCCAATTACTTTTTTAGAGAAGGGACCAATTCTAAGTATGCTCAATGTAAGCTGGTAATCAGAATGCAAGTCAATAGGAATAGTTCCGAAGCTCTGTACCAGCTCATTTTTTTTGTGATATGGAGCATCTTCTTCAAAATGCTGTCCTCTGATGTCAGTGAATTCCACCCGTGGCAGAGCATTTATCTGACCGTCATAACATGAAAAAGTTGAAAAAGCAGATACCATTTTGATCAACTCTGTTTTGTAGTTGTCATCTATATCCATACAGGAAAACACATCAAAGATATGGGCATACACACACACAAAAAAATGAAATGCAAAAGAAGAAAACTAATTGACATGATTAAACCTAGCGAAGTTCAAGTTCAAACATCGGTATTCCCAGAGTCAGACTAATTGCCAGCCCAGCCCTAAAAGCTATGAATCTAGGAAAGATCTGAAGCCTCTACAACTAATCTACGTGAGAGATAACTCACTGAATGAGAATGCAACCACAGGTTCCAAAATACATGATAAAACTCTTAATTAATGCACTTATATGCCAGAAGTGGTCCTCACAATCTCTTCATCTGACTTTTTACTTTAATGCAGGCTGTAGGATTTTCACTAAATAATTCCTGTTTGAATTACAGCTGATTTAAAGATTTCTCAGGGCGATGAACTGACTGCAATTATTGATTGGCGTCCACTTACATATCAGTATTTCCAGTCCAAATCTATTCCCTATTTTAAGGAGAACTTGCAAAATGTCACTTTCCAACTATGATCTCTCAATCTATCTTGGTGAACTAACAGAGTAATTCAGTTGTCCTATCAATGTTTTGTTCCCCGTGTAAGTACCAAACCATTCCTTAACCTCTGCTGAATAAATCCAGCATTTTATGTTCAGGAAAGTTTCCCAGCACTTCTTCCATCCTCATGGCTCTTTCCTGCATTGTAGACGACAAAACTGAGCACATTATTCTTGAAACAGCTATAGGAGCATGAAGCCTCTAGACTCCCTCCTTCTCTTCCATGTTCCTGTTTATATATTCATGGATTGCAGTCAGCTTTTTGGCAGAAGAACAGCTCTGGAGCTCGTGTTCATTTGATAACCAGCTACCACTCCCCACGTCTTCTTCAGAGTCACTGCTTGGCATGACAAAGTCCTCTTATCTGTAAGCACAGGCGTTGTTCTTTCTTCTTACACCTAGGACTTTGTAATGGGTTTTACACAAACTGAAATGTATTATTGACTTGAGACCATTTTACACAGTGATCCCGATTATTCTTTATCAATGACCTACAGGGTTAGACCCTTTATACAGGATTTGTTTGTTAATTTTTATCACCTTGGTATCTTTCTCCACTGACACAAATATCACAGTGGCGTTAACACCAGTCCATTTTAAGGCCCATTCGTAAGTCCCCTATTAAAAAAGCCAGTCTATATCCACTAGCACGTTTATTTTATACCTTTTTTAGTTTCTTACTCAAAGTATCATGAATTCCTTGCAGATCATGATGGAAAACCTTATGATCCTCTGTAAACATTGTCCAGTCCTCTGTATACCTACTCCCAGAGAGCCAGATCGACAACATTTGCTATCTAGAACCCCAAAATTGCTCGTCAGTGTTTAAGAGGCATTTGGACAATGCCATTAATAACATGCTTTAACTTTTGGTCAGCCCTGAAGCCGTCAGGCAGTTGGACTAGATGATTGTGGAAGGTCCATTCCAACTGAAATAACCTGTTCTATTTCTCTTCTCTCCTCTCCTAAATCAGAATTTTGCCAAAAACACAGGTGGGAGAGACCAGCCAAACAAGGTACAATATAACATAATAAATTCTAGAACTCAAATACAGCAAAAACAAGGAATCAGGATTAATTTTAAAATGTTCTGAATACTAAGAAAAAAGCCCCCACTTTGACCAGGAGTTTCATAGAATTATAGAATGTTTAGAGTTGGAAGGGACCTCAAAGATCATCGAGTTCCAACCCCCCTGCCATGGACAGGGACACCTTCCACCAGACCAGGTTGCTCAAAGCCCGATCCAGCCTGGCCTTGAACACCTCCAAGGATGGAGCATCCACAGCTTCCCTGGGCAACCTGTTGCAGTGCCTCACCACCCTCACAGGAAATAATTTCTTCCTAAAGTTTCTAACATTATGACCCAAGATGTTTATACTTGAAAAGGAGAGGCACACACATACACCTGTATCAGACATGTCTTACTCAAGTAAATCCAAGGGCAGGGAAAGAAATTGTAAAAATAAACACTAATCCACAAATGCTGAAAATACACATATTATGTATGTATATACATAATATATTTTATATGTATATTATAATACACAACACATACAAATGCTTAAGTAGACAAATACACATAGTTTATAAATATTTGGTATGCTGATTTCATTTTTTTTCTGAGTTGTCTCCCCAACTCATTGGCAAACGGCAAACGAAAGACCATGCATGAGCTGTGGCTTCTCACTGTAGAAAGGTCTCAAGTATTTTCTTCATACGCAGGGGCAGTCGTGGAGTCTGTCCTCACTTGGCTCAGCCAAAGGAATCCCTTCTAAATTAGCAAACACTGCTTCATAAGAAGCAGTAAAAGAAAGGTTCAGCAAAGCAACTGATTGACTTTTAAATCCAAGAGTGACAAAACTTTTTTTTGGGGTGTAGGAAGTTGGGAGTATCATCGTGTACAGCAGTGCCACTATTCCCACTCTTTCAGGGTATAGTGGGGGGTCTTTAAATACTTCACACTGATAGTGCTTGTCACGTCTGAGTTGTTACCCTTCCTTGATCAGGAACAAATGCAGTTCCAGTGAATCCTGCTCCAGTGACAGGTTTATGCAAGTCATGTTCAGAAGCTACCTTGGCTAGTGACGCTGATTTATTTTCTGATAAGAAACTAATTATAAAGGCTTGAAATTTGCAATCATTCAGCAAAAGGGCAACAATATTTCAGTTAAACAAAGTCATGTCCACTGCATTAATAAATATATTAATAACAGTAATTCTTTCAGCATATATATATGCACCTTATCTTCCTACTCAAGGTAAAATTCTCTCACTGTGAATAATAATCTCAACCCAGAAATTACTGCCCGCCCACCCACTGAGCAACTGTGCACCAAAAACATGGTTTAGTTCAGAGATTCAAGTAGGATTTTTTTTGTCTTTTTTGAGGAAAAAAAAAAAAGTCAAATTTATTCCGAGGTCACTTATATAAACAAACAACGGCACCATCACAGCAGCATTAAATATACAAAGCATGCTAAAAAGAGACATTTCTCCCAGTAAATTATTGCAATAGAGAGATTAAAGGTGTGCTATGGGAGGGTCCCCAAACTGTAGACGACTGGCAAGTTTGACAGGTCAGAAATGGGGGAAAGAAAGAGAAAGAAATATTCCCACAGGCGAGTCTTCTCTCTTCTCTACAACCACCTTAGCACCTTGTTTTCCCACATGACTGCTAAACTCCAGACAGTAACAGGAGGGTGCAGTGGAAGAGCACGTTGGGGATATTCATTCATTCATTCATTCATGGTGCTGCCAGAAAATGTCCGCTTTCTCTCGGATGGCAGGCTCCTTGACATCAAATTCAGAGAACACTTCATACTTGCCTGGCTTTTATCAGCCGACACTCTCTTGGCCTGTATTGTACATCAGTTTCTCAAGGGAAAAAGAAGAGCCAAGATAACTATTGCCCTAGTACCCCCCACTTTTTCAACACAGCTACTTGTCCACAAAACGTACAGAGGTGTCCAAAATCTAAAGTTAATGTGGCAAGCACTCATGCCTGGGAGCTATTCTTATCTCGCTGCTCTCTATAAACACAATGGCCAGCAGTGTCTCTTACTGCCTAATACAGCTGTCATCATTTAAATGCTTTGCAGTCTACAAATGGGCCAGTCCTACGGTGACAGGCTGAATAACAGGAAGATTACAGGTTGTGTAACTCCACTAGGGTATGGAGGAATTTTTGCAGTCAGTCAGTGCTTCTTCCCAAGCTCGTGCAGGGAAAAATCCCAGCCCAAGATTTCATTGCTCTTTTTTTTCTGCAAGGCAAACCATTTCTCAGCTCTCCATCACCTCAGGCACCTGTGCTTATAGCTCCAAGCCCTTTCAGGTCTGCTCTACTTTGTTTGATATCATTTTCCCAAAGGCATTTAGAAACTATTGCATCTGAAGAGGATCTTTGAATGTGCTGTGATAGCAAGTCTTAGGAAAGCACTTGAGAAATGGCTCAGCAGTTTTAGTGAATCGATGTATTGCAAGCTTTAGTTACTTTATTGAAATAAAGTGAATCGTTACAATCAAATCCCCTATTATTCTTTACAGCGGGAAAGGACTGAGCCCTTAATCTGTTTACAATGCTTATATAACCAATCAAATCAGGATTGGTTAGAGAAAGACAGAAAACCTAATAAAAGCTAAAGTACTACGTGATTTTCCACCATTCATCTTCATTTAAATAGTTTGTTCTCAAAAGTTAAACACTTCTGAGGTCTGGAAAAAAAGAAACAGCTCTTCCACAAAGTTGATACAGCCCTAGTGGTAAATAGAATAGAGAAGGACTTTAAAAGCACATGCATTTCTACCCTGAGCTTTATCAGAAGCTTGCTGTGTTCCCTGGACAAATCATTTCCCTTCTGAATTTCCCTGTCTTTTAAAGGGGAACAAGCAATGCTTTTCCCTTTCTGAAGGGATTTATGAATGAAGGATGTAGCACTTTGATCAGATTCAACTTTTTAAGTTGTCCACAGGAGATTAATGATAGCAGTTCTTCACGGTTGTATCAACCCTGAATTTGCATTTGAGTCATAAGCTTTTAAAACTCCTACACTCCCAGCCAGGAAATTGGAATAAATGTTGGAGATGAGCTATATAAATGGTTCTCGCCTAGAACAAGTCTTAATGGTACAGGTAAGAACTATTTTTTAATGAGGCTTTTTCATCTTGATCCAATGTGCTTTCAACACCTCTTCTTATAGTTACAGGCTCTGAAGTCCCCAGTGTTCAGATATCAAAGGTCATGACTTTTCAGTTCCAGCCTGGAAAAGGTAGGACATGACAAAACGGGCTCAAAAGCACGTTAGATGATAGCCCTCAGCTGTGCTCTGCAGAACCACTGCTGACTGACCTAAGAGCTGTGAACCTCTCCCTTCTATTTGCTCGACTGAAGACAAGGTGCAAATGCCAGCAGAACAAAATTCAGAGGAGGGCATAAAATGAGAGCTATTCATGGGGCTGTCTGCGCTCTCCAGAAACTCCCCTTGGCAGGGTGGGACAGACGCAGCTGTAGCTTTTCCAGAGCTGTTGCCAGCTGGCCACCATGGGACACGGAGGGTGTGGGGAGCTAGTCACACAGGCAGTGTGACAGAGGAACATCTCCTGCTCTAGTCAGTGGAGAGAGACGCTTCCAGAGAGTGATCTAAAGCCCAAGCTAAGGTCAGCTGGTTCAGCATGAGACTGCAGAAAAGATCGTTCCTCTCCATGAATGACAGATGTCATTGAAAAAGACTTCTCCCCCATGGTTGTTTTTTGTCATTAACATTCCAACTTCCTCCAGAAAAAAAAGAAAAAAACCAGAACAGTTTCAGAATGAGAGAAACACGTAGCTCTGCTTTTACTCTCTAATGTCAGCGTGTGCAGACAGTGGGCAGGTATGGAGGTACTGCAGACTATGGTTGGATGCTCCTCATGTGGCCACCCACATGAGTGAACATCATGGAGTATAACTTTCAAGCAAGAAAGACACGAAAGGATTACAGCAGGGTCAGACAGAGTAACTCCCAAAAAAAGAAAAAATAATTTTGCCTTACAATGAAAATGAGCAGAAACCCTGTGAGACTAATTCAGATCACAGCTGAAGATAAGGCTGAGCTGTAAAATTCAGATTCCCAACTTTAAACATTGCCACACATTTTTGTTAATATACAATGCTTTAGCTCAGACCAACATAACTAACTTGATGGCCTTCTGCGATGGATAAAGGAAGAACAGGTGCTGTCATGTATTTTGACTTTTCTAAGGCCTTTGACAGTCCCACCCAACATCTTTGTTGCTCAACTGCAGAGGTATGGATTTGATGGATGGACTAACTGATGGATAAGGAATTGGATGAATCCAAACGGCCACATCCAAAGAGTTGCAGTCAACGGCTTGATGTCCAAATGGACATCAGTAACAAGTGGTGTCCCTCGAGGGTCCATATTGTGACTTCTACTGTTCAGTAGCTTTATTAATGACATAGTGGTATTGAGTGTACCCTCATCAAGTTTGCAGATTACACCAAGCTCAGGTGCAGCTGATTCACTTGAGGGAGGGGATGCCTACTGGAGGGACTTGGGCAGGCTTAAGGCCCATGTGAAGCCAATGAAGTTCAACAAGACTAAGTGCAAGGCCCTAAACTTCCGTCTGGGCAATCCCAAATATCAGTAGACTGGGGAATGGATGGATTGAGAGAGGACCTGCAAAGAAGGACTCGGGGATACTGGTGGATGAAAAATTAGACATGAGCTGACAATGTGTGCTTGCAGCCCCGAAAGCCAATGGTACTCTGAGCTGCATAAAAAGAAGCACGGCCAGCAGGCTGAGGGAGGTGATTCTCCCTCTCTACTCTGCTCTCGTGAGACTCCCACCTGGATGGAGTACTGCTGTGGGTTCCCCAGCACAAGACAGCCATAGACCTGTTATAGTGTTATACAGGGACACAAAAATGATCAGAGGGCTGGAACACCTCTCCTGTGAGAACAGGCTGAGAGAGCTGGAGTTGTTCAGCCTGGAGAAGAGAAGGCTCTGGGAAGAACTTATAGCAGCCTTCCAGTATCTGAAGGGAGCTGGAGAAGGACTCTTTGTTAGAGACTGCAGTGATAGGATGAGGGGGAATGGTTTTAAATTGAGAGAGGGGAGATTTAGATTAGACACTAGGAAGAAATTCTTTACTGTGAGGGGGGTGAGACACTGGAACAGGTTGCCCAGAGAAGTTGTGGATGCCCCATCATTGGAAGCATTGAAGGTCAGGTTGGACAGACCTTTGAGCAACCTGATCCAGTGAAAAATATCCCTGTCCACATCAGGGGGGGTACAACCAGATGATTTTTAAAGGCACTTTCCAACCCAAATCATTCCATGGTTCTATGATACAGAGTTAGCAGCTAGCCCATGAATTTCAGTCTCAGATCTTCAACCTACAAAATAAAATTTGTGGGAAAGGCTTTTCCACCAGAATTACAGCTTTCACAACACTGAAATTTACTTTAGTTCTTCAGGCTGAAAATTGTGCATTCCAGTCTGGAAATGGCAACACTTCATGGCGATGCCTCAGGAACTTGTCTGCTGTGTGACTCATCTTCTATTTTCTTTTATGTGCCCTAGATATGGTTAGATTTCACCTCCCAAAGCACGAGGCCCTCCTTTCTTCCTGGAAACCCATGCTTATAGCATAAACAGAAATTTATCCACAGAAGAGAATGAAAATATAAGTTCTCATAACTACAATACCTATGTAGTATCATAGTGTAATTTCCAAACAACCATTTGGGGAGGTTTTGTGCTTTGTTTTTGTTGTGGTGGGTTGTTGGTTTTTTTTTCTCCTAACACAGGGTAAAGAATTTGAACAGAAAGCCGCTACTTTTAATGTTGCAACAGCAGCAATTTCAAAGGGTTTGGAAGTAGCAAAAGAGCATTAGCACTTTGGTCATTTAAAACTAGACAGAATCAAAGGCATCAGGGTGTGTACTGTTTGTAGCAATCATAGATCAGAAAATGAACTACTTAAGTGTTAGGTCTTTTCTGTCTGCCTAGAAGGAAACCAACCTTACCAAAATAAAAGGCTTCAATTTCTCCCTGAGAATAGAATAAAAGAAAACAGTATCTCTAAATCAAGGTAGTGGCATCATTAAACGTGCAATGCAAAGGGAAGTGAGAGCAGCGAGAGACAACTAAGAGACAGTTAAGAAGCACTAACTATGCAGGACTAAATGCAAAAGATCTTTAAGTGGAAAAGAGATTTGGGATACCATGAGCAAAGGGAGAGCTATAAATCAAATGTACCTCACAGTTACTGTATTAACAGAATTTTAGAAGACGCAGGATGTTGGATGGGAGATAAAGGACGACGCTGCCTGACTGCAAGGATGTGCTGCTGTCTCGCCTACAAAGATCCACTGCCTGGTGACACCACAGTTCCAACATTTCAGATCCCTCACACTGAATGTTGTGCAAAGAAATACAGACTTCTGCAGCCAGCAGTCTTATGGGGAAAAAAAAATAACAGAGAAACTAAGGAAGATTTACAAGGCCCTCGAGTAACTAATGCTAAATAATATATCTCAACTGAGAGATGTCGCTTTCAATATAAAGCCCCCGAGCAGACCCTGGCGCTGGTTCAGCAAGACTCAGCAGAACTCACGCCAGCGCCAAATCGCTGCTTCCCACAGCAGTACGTTTCCTCCGAGGCCGCCCCTTCAGTCGCTTAACAGTGCCAAAAGACGGGCACCGCATGAGCTCCTTGGCAATAGTCCCCCCCCCAGGATCTCCCACGCACATCACTGCAGTGCTGGGACCAGCCCACCGAGCTTTGAAGGTGACAAGCCACCCACCCGAAACGTGGCTGCCACGTACCCACCGCAGAGATGATACCACACGCGGTCTCATGACGAAAATATTACCCCTTCCACAGACCCTGCCTAGATTAGGAACCCTATTAAGCTCTTTATCTAATCAATAGAGAAAGAGGCGCATCCAAAACCTAACTATTTAGGTAGCCTGAGGTAACTAAGCTCTCAATTTAGACTTCTTAATTAGGTAAATATAGTGATGTCAGCTCTATTTTGCCAATAAAGGGAGACGAGCCTATAACTGGTGGCAGCTGATAGAGTTTCTCATTTAGCTGATGCAGTAATCATTTGTACATTTTACATTAACAAATATCATTCACTGCACAAGACAGCTCCAGTTCCAACAGTTCCTTCAGCAATTCTTCGATTTTTAAGGGGCACAAATTATTAGAAAATGATGTCATTTCAGTAAGGATCTGAAATTCTAATCATCAAGAATTGATGCAAACCTTTTGGATCGCAGTCCTTAAACGTACGTCTGAGCCATAAGCAAACTGAGTGGCACACTGGGATCAAGAGGACCCAGCAGAAACACTGTGCTCAAAAACAAGAATCTAATTTACTAGAAGATGGCACTATTTGGACCAGTTCTGAGCTTTTAAAAACCTGGTGAACAGAGGCTATTAGTTAGCTTGGTCTTTAGATAACCTGCTCTGTGAAATTTTATTTTATTTTTTTAATATCTTGAAATCCACTTCTTTGAGGCTTTTGTGAGGCAGGAGTAGGAGGTTTAATTATTTGCTAGCAGTTTCATTTCTATGCACAATAAGAAGGCAGCATGGTGCTACAAGCCCTCCATGAAAGGACATCCTGTAGAGGTTAGTAGGTGCTCCAAAATCGAAGGCAGCAGTCATCAAATCACTCAGCCTGTTTCATGCCAACAGAGGAGTCTCTGTCAGGGAAGAAAGTGCCCACGTATGTTACCTTGAAGAAATCTCTTTATAATCTTCTTTACTCTGCAGGATAGAAACTTGTGCTGTCTTTTTCCTAAATGACTCTAAGACAACATTAACAGGCGATCCTGAAGTCTTCCCTTTCTTTGCACAAAGCATATAAGCAGCTGTCCAAATACCACCTCGATGCCACAGGGACCACCTTTAAGGGCAGAGATTTCCAGTTCTTAGTCAAACCATCACTTCTCAGCTGAGGTTGCCATTAAGAGCACTGTTGGATAATTTCAAGTTCTTTTTCCATTTCACTTACCCACATTAAATAGCATTTACTACCTCAAGTAATTTCAGTGAAACCAACAGGGACACTGCACAGCAACACAGCTTTCAGTGCAAAGGAGGAGCAACTGGGAAACTTGAGGCTACAGTTTATGATGCTGATCCTTTTCCTTCAGGCAATGATCTGGTATTTTCAATTTAAACTCACTAATTCAGCCACTGAAGCTGCTACGTTTTATTCTTACAAATCTCTGAATCTTTTTTTATTCATTTTTTCACATCAATAGCCTCTTCTTACAGCAAGTCTGACAGTACTTGCAAACATTAATTTCATGACAATTTTGAGAGGCACAGCCCCCTTTTCTGTCAAATTCAAAAAAGGGAAGAGCAAGTAATACACCTGAAATCAGTCAATAAGCTGGCAGCACAATGCGTAGGAGAAATCTCTTCTCCTCGAACTTTTGCTTCTGGACTCTGATCACTACTGGGCTGAAGTTGCTGCTAAAATGTTTCCAGAGATAACCAATCTATATTAAAAGGAGTGAAAATCTCATGTTTGCTTATTTATGGAGAGAGTGTTAAGACTTGCAAATCATTTTGGAGGGGCAGCAAAATACTATGTTCTTCACTGAGGACTAAAACCACTTTTTGCAGTTATGATTCACTGAGGAAAAAGGATGGCTGTAAGTGCTTAGCTGCCACCAAGATCTCTGCAGCAGTAAAAGGTTTTCACCCTTTCAAAATGGAGAAATTTGAAGAGATTAAGTGAAAAAATACAGAAAAATGGCAGGCCCCAAAAGATGGGCAGACATCACACTCTCCTGGTATAATATATCTTGGGAACATGCTCGATAAAACAATCAACTTCTTCCTAGGTAAGCAAGATTTCGCTGGCTATGATTCAAGGCTCAATTATAACATCTGTTACAATACTATTCTTATTAATGACAACTCTAATTGCAGTGTTCACTATCCTCTTCCAAACCAAGCCAGACAGCTTCCTGGAGACAAAGAATTTCGACTAAAATTCCTTAACTTAGTTCCATTTTCCTCTCAGATACACAAGCACAGCGCCCACCAAAGTGGTACAGATGTTTCTGAAAGCAGAAAGAACGCACTCCTGTACTCACCCGGCACAAGCTGCTTTCACACAAAGCTCATGAACACCCAGTCGTGGAGATACTGACGCTCATAGACAAATATATGCCACTCTGCAAAGTTATTCTGAATTTACATCAGTCATTTTGGGAGTACGTATAGACAAATCTCTGGCTGTTACTACACGCTCTTAAGACTGAGCTGACTTTGATCCAAGAAAAATAAGCAGATCTATTCTCTTTTTGGCAAGCATTACTTCAAGGGGATTGCATTATATTTGTATTGTGTTAAATGGAAAATGCCTTTTCTAATAATGATAAATCAAGCATATTCCATAAATTGCTGTTAATCGGCATCTATGCAGTATGCTTCTGTTATTAAAAAAAAAAAAAGGTTAAAAAAAAAAGCTTTTGACTTCACAGACACAACCATAACTCTCAATGCTACACTGCTGCCAAAGCTAAAGAAACAATATAAAGAAATCTTAGTAATATATAGGAAAATAAGATAATAAAAGTTTGTCCTCAAATTAACCATTTGTTCTGCTTTAAATAAAGGCCTGCTTCCTAAAATGGAATATATTCCTACAGCTCAACTGAAATAAATGTAGTAGTATTCATTTATTTCAATAGGGAATTTCACTTTAGGCATTAAAAAAAAAAAAAAAAAAAAAAAACCCAACGTC
>VZRU01009184.1:59517-101427 GCA_013398155.1 Pedionomus torquatus
CTCCCCAGCCCCCTGCCCGCGGCGCTGCCACCGACCTCCCCCCGCGGCCGCCGCCTCGCCCCGTTCCCCCTCTTCCCGCATCAGGGATGGAGGTGCGGGGGCGGCCGTGCCTTCCCTCCCGCACCGGGACCCCGCGCTCCCCTCCCTGCCCGGCGGCGGGGACGGCGGCTCCCCGCACCCCCGGAGCCCNTTTAAATCAGAAAACGGCCGTAGGAACCGCTCAGGTGCTGCCCTGGCACCTGAAAAGCCCCGGGTAAGAGCCACGGCTCTTTCTGCCAAGTTGTCCCCTTTTGAGGTAAAACGGAACTAACCCGAAATAGGTGAAAAATACGACTTTATCATAAGCTGTTGTGTACATGAATCATAGAACAGTTTGGGTTGGAAGGGACCTTAAAAATCACCCAGTTCCAACCCCCCTGCCATATGTGGGAACACCTCCCACCAGAGCAGGTTGCTCCAAGCTCCATCCAGCCTGACCTTGAACACCTCCAGGGATGGGGCAGCCACAGCTTCTCTGGGCAACCTGTTCCAGTGCCTCACCACCCTCACAGGAAAGAATTCCTTCCTCACATCTAATCTAAATCTACTCACTTTCAGTTTAAAGTTGTTACCGCTCATCACCACAGAGGCTTGTAAAAAAATGCCCTTCCAGCTTTGTTGTAGGTCCCCATCAGATACTGGAAATCTGCTGGACAGAATCTCACCGTTTCCACCAGCTCTAAAGGCATATTTCTGGTTACAATTTTCTTACTTTGGAGAGTCAGCCTTATGAGGAGCAGCTGAGGGAGCTGGGGTTGTTCAGCCTGGAGAAAAAGAGGCTGAGGGGAGACCTCGCTCTCTCTAACTGTCTGAAAGGAGGGTGTAGAGAGGCGAGGGTCAGTCTCTTCTCCCAAGGCATGGGCTCCAGGACAAGAGGAAACAGCCTCAAGTNTCTGGTTACAGTTTTCTTTCTCTGGAGAGTCAGCCTTATGAGGAGCAGCTGAGGGAGCTGGGGTTGTTCAGCCTGGAGAAAAAGAGGCTGAGGGGAGACCTTCTCGCTCTCTCTAACTGTCTGAAAGGAGGGTGTAGAGAGGCGAGGGTCAGTCTCTTCTCCCAAGACATGGGCTCCAGGACAAGAGGAAACAGCCTCAAGTTGTGCCAGGGGAGGTTCAGATTGGATATCAGGAAACATTTTTACACTGGGAAGAATTATCAAGCATTGGAATGGGCTGCCCAGGGAAGTGGTTGAGGCACCATCCCTGGAGGTATTCAAGAGATGGGTTGACGTGGTGCTTAGTGACAGGGTTTAGTGATGGGTTGTTGTTTTCAGTCTGTCAGGTTGATGGTTGGACTAGATGACCTTAGAGGTCCCTTCCAACCTAGACAATTCTGTTGTTCTAAAAAATTAAAATGGAGCCTCAATATCATCAGTTTTCCAACTGAGAGAGCTGTCTGTGTCCGTATAATTCCAACCTGCGCTTCTCTGACATTGCTTCTCAGGATTTTCATCTGTTCAGGAAAAAAAAATCTTCTTCTACACAGGGCAATTGCCAGGATGTTCAGACTGGGGAATTACTGTGTTGTTCTGTAACTGTGATAATGTGACTCTCGCATCAATGCCCCAAAACATCCCAACCATCCCCGTGCTGGTGTTCACACTGTTCTGATCAGGCCGACTGTTCACCCCTGTGTTTTGTTGTACATATGTTTTACTGTGAGTCAGACACACCAAAATTACCGGGGCTCGTCGGATGAAACTCCCCAAAAAGCGGGCGAGTGAAGAAAATGTATGAGCTTACACTGGTTCAGAAGCAGCAACGAGGACCGGACAGGGGTTCCTTTAGCCTGGCTCCATCCCAGTTCATTCCACACCTGTGTGGAGCATATAGAGAATAAGCTGGCACTTAAGGAACAGGTCTGTAACCCTGCAAATTCTGAAAAGGGATTATTTTTTTTTTCCAGTGCAAATCTCAGAATGTCATTCAGTTTCTGATCAGTAGGAAAGATACTAAAAATACATTTGAGAAATAGGAAAATACCAAGCAGGAGATAAGTGGCACACATTGTTAATTCCAGATGTGCCTCAGAGTCATTACAGAGCAAGGAGGACAGCACAGCAAATGCTGAGCATGTCAGGGGAGCTACAAAGGGCAATTCTGGGTACACAGTGTCCAAGTAGGGCCCCTGGCTTTACAAGAAAGAGCTGCTTTTATTCAGGCTCCGGATCTATGTCTTCTTAGACAATCAGAAAATCAGAAGGCATAACTCTGATGAATAAAAGCAGTTTTTACTTTGCAGGTTTCGCTTTAGCTTTTAGAAGTACATGCTTCCTTTGGTCAGGGCTATACATCTCTCCATGATGGTGGAAGAAAAGCTGTTCCCGAGTCACATCTTGTGACAGGAGATCGGACTCAATCACATAATTCATACAGATTGGAAGGGACCACAGAATGTCTACACTAAGCAGCATCAAAAATAGCAGGCCTTAAACACAGATCCCAGCATCCTCAGGCAGGCTTACAACCAGAACAAAAAAGCAAAACCTGCCAACAGCAAAATGCAAAAGCCATAAGAAGGAATTAAGAGGGACCAAGCGGTGATCCAGGTCTGAATCTACAGCATTTATAAGCCCATGGCCTCTTGCCCTGTGCTGGGTCCCTAAACACACACATACAGCTTCCTTTTGGGCACCAGCTAATTAGATCCCCTACACTCGTTATTCCCAAGCCCATGGCAAGAAAAAGGCAAGGCTAAATTCCAAGATAGAACGAGGATCTAGAGACGGTATCTCAAAATTGTTGAGTGACTATTTTTTAAAATCTTTGTCGCCACAGATACTGAACAGCAAATAATGTTGTTATTTTTCACCTGACTGTATTCACCTGAGGCATCAAGGCCCTCCTTTGAGGAGGACACTTGTGTTATCAACTACACAGTGTATGAAGATCTTGGAAGAGAATATTGAAATAAGGAGTGTCCTATATCCTCAGGAAAGCCTCTGAAATACAAAGGAAAATGGTTTAGGATTGGCAGAGAATCAGAGGAGAAGCAAAGAGGACAAAGGGGCTAAGAGGGAAAGTCCATGACCAAGGAAACTGCTAAAACCAAATCACAAAGCAGCCCAGCAAATTAATGTTTTAAAGACTGTTCTTTGAAAGCGATTGCATGACATCCCCCTCCTCCCCCCCTGAGATCCAGCATATCTCTATCAAGGATAAATTCCATTAGGCTCAGCTTTCAGGGCTCTGTAGAGCTCACTTTCCTGAGCAGTGGTTACCACAGGACCTTCCCACAGCACGTCTTTCTGTCCTGGCAACAAAACCAGCAGCCTGGAAAAGCAGGGAGTGGGGTGGGAGTGGGGTCTGTGTCTCCAGACTCTCCTTCCTGAATGTTATGATGGAACCAGATGACTCCAACATTTAAAATTCTTTGGTGGTCACAAAGAGGACAAGTTGATCACAGTCATTATGAGGCTTTGCAGAAACCCCAAACCTCAAAATTTAGCAGCCGAATATCTAATTTTCAGTAGTTAAAATCCCTACAGCCTGCACTGTTTACAAACTATGCATTTCCACTTTAAGGAAGAGAAACGGTTTTCAAATGTTTAGGGTGTTTTAGATTAGTTCATAGTTTAATTCATAGTTCCTATATTGTGAAATCCTATTCTTTCACTGTTTTTTATATCTACAAAGGATCTACAAATCATGTGTAATAGATTCCATATGCACACAAAGAGCACCCCTGGAAGGCCAAAGCACTAAATTGCCCATAAGCTGAAAGCACAAATTCTGCAAGCATAGAAATTCATGGAGGTCACAAAAAAGCCCCAAATGATATACATTTCCCTCACAAGCATTCATGGAGGGCTCAGCATTACTTTGAAACCCAACCGCTGTTCCATGAACAAATAGTGAAAGCAAACTAAAAATATTTGCAAATACTGACCTTTCCCCTCACTGAACCAACATGCACCATCAAGTAATTTTAATCCAAAAGTGTGCAGGACATGCAAAACCAGCATCCCGCTGGAAAAAAAACCAACCAAAATAAACACCAGCCTGCCCAGCTCAGCAGGTCATGTCACTGTGAATGTTCCTGTGCATCACTAGTCTTGACTAAAAGAAAAACAGAGTCAGGCCAGAAGAAGTGATTTTCCTCAAAGTGGGTCCCCAAAGCAATTCTGATAGTGTACCCGCAGTGAGAGCCGCTTGATAAACAGATCAAACATACCAAAACATACCAAAAATCTCAACATGCCTGTCACAGGAGAGCTGTCTCTTCTTCTCACCATTTCTGGTTACCACGGGTCTGCAGCACAGTCACCTCCTCCCAAAGGATACTTGTTCCAAGTGCCCCAAAACAAAATAAAGCTTTCTCCTGAAGTAATTAACTCTGAATCCTTATCTTCCTCTTGGAACTCCTCATCCACATCTGTATCCGTAGTTTCCTCTTGCAGCTGTAGTTGTGAGCGCAAAACTGCAGCTGGAATTTTTCAGTAGGACTAAAACTGACTTGAGTGCTGCCACCTCTCTCTGGCATTGTCTTCTGCCTCGTTGGGCTCTTCCCAACTCAGTTACTCACTTATTCTCTATCACAGCACTTAAATGTGAGTCATTATGAATGTTTTTGCCCTGATCTTCAAACTCTTTTACAGGACACCTCAGGTATGCAGAGGGAAGAGCTCCAGCTCATCAGGATACACACCACCAGCAGCTAGAGCCATAAAATCGGTAGCTTATGCTCAGGAATGGAGGCAAAAATTCCACACGACCAGAAAATAACTAACAGAGCTCACTTCCAGAAGAGATCAATGCAGTTTACCATTTACAAAAGATATGTGGGCTTAGACTAAAGTCTTCAGATGGACACATGCTCTCACAAACTTCTGTTTGAAGAAAAAAGTGGTCAGGCACTGGAACAGCCTGCACGGGGAGGTGGTTGAGTCACCATCACTGGAGGTATTAAAGAAACGTGTAGATGTGGCGCTTCAGGGCATGGTCTAATGGCTGAGATTGTTGGGGTATTTTGTGTGTGTATGGTTGGACTCGATGATCTCAGAGGTCCTTTCCAACCATGATGATTCTGTGAAAAGCCACTAACATACTGGAGCAAGTCCAACCAGTCCAATGTGGTTAGTGATTGGAGAATGTGGAGATGGTGAGAGAGCTGGGTAAATTCAGCCTGCAGAAGACAAAGCTAAGGAAGGATCTCAGTTGCTGTCTACCGGTACCTAATGGGTGGTGGAGAGGTTAGTGCCACACTCTTCTCAGAGATGCTCAACAAAAGGACATGGAGCAATGGACACAACAAGGGAAATGCTGATTAAATACAAGGAAAAACTCTTCACAAGATGAGTTATGAAACACAGTCTCGAGGAACCCGATTAGACTTTGAAATGGGCCCTGTTTTAAGCAAGAAGTTGGACCTTATGGCCTCCAAAGATCGCTTCCCCTAAATGGCTTTATAAGTCTGTAATATTTTTCCTGCATAATGAAGAAGAGAAGGAAATAAAGAAGTGGTGGTGAGGTTAACCACAGTTCTGAAATTGACTGGATGACCCTAAATCACCTGGGTTCTGTTAGCAATGTGTAATGCCCCGGAGTGGCTAATCCGTCCCCTGAATGACAGTATGTGTAAAAACTAGCCAGATGCAATATAAGTATGAAATTGCAGCATCCATCCAGGCTAATTAGCATGCACGCAGATTGCCGCACTCATATTGCTTCACTGCCTACCATTTTGAAGCCAGCTTGCTGAACTGAAGATACGCTCTGAATTGCTCCGTGCCTCAGTATTTCACTCATAATGAATGATCATTTTGCCTTGTCTATTTAGAATTCAGGGGCAGAGGTCCCATTTTATTATAAATAAGTGTAATACCTTGGGGCTCAGAGCCTAAACTCAGGGACATGCAGGGTGGTCTCACAAATAAAATTTCCAATAATAACAATATCATAAGCAGACAGCCCAAAAGGATGAAGTTTTCTGTTCCATCCCATCTTTCATAGCAAAAAAAACGGATGAAAAAAATTAAGTCTATCTTTCCAACTGAACAAAACAACTGGCATCACATCTATAAACAGTAAAATAATTATTCCAGCTCTGTCATTTCCTTGCCATGGAAGTTACAGAAGGAAGTCAATGGCTTTGAGAAACTTTGTATTTACAGTGCAACACATTTGCTGCTTCCTCCAGTAAAACTCTTTTCTCTGTAGTTTTGGTATTTATTCTGCTTGGTGAAGAAATGTCACTGGCAAGACATATTGGAAGCAGTTCAAACAACAGGAGGAAACCAAACAAACCGCAAATATTAGCTACAAGCTTCTGATTAGCCTTTCGATGATTTTGGAAAATGTAACTATGGAAAAGAAATTAACTGGCACTCTCAATCCTCCAGATAAATGAATCAAGGGAGCTGGATAATGGATTCAGCAAATTAAGGCTGTATTTGTTTTCCTTCATTCTGCATATGCAATTCTAACACTATTTAATGAGTTTCTAGAACCTCCCAGCCCAAATTATCTGAAGTTACAAGTAAAAGATGAGCAGGCAGAGAGGCAGGTTGTACACATACCCGGACAGCTAGGAGCAGGACAGCACAGAAAGATTAGAAAAGTTGGGGTTTTTTTCCATGATACTCCAGGGGCAGCTTTAGCTCTAGGTAAGTGTTAACAAATCAACAACAGCCACTAAAAATCTCAGGCTTTTTACATTCATCGCTAGGACAGACAATAATTTTCTGGTGCTCAGCTCCTCATCAGGACTGACCCAGCATTTGGTGTTTGAATCATCCTTCTGGGTTTTGCAGCTACGTAGTTAAGGTGGCTGAATCCTGGAGAAGAGGTATTCAAGCTTAAACTGACCCTCAAGCAGAAAAATTTCTAATCCTTCCTACTAGTGAAGTAGGACAGTATTTTTATTTTTTCCCTTCTAAACCAAGGCCTTATCTGAGACAAAATAGAAGGCCAAAATTGAACCATTGCAGCCTTTCTGTAAAAATGCAGACATTGTAGGACCTTCAGTACAATTCTACCTAACACTTAAACTAGCCTAAGGGTTACAGGTTAAAGGCATCATCTGATATAGCTCTGCTTCAGCCTACATGGAAAGTTATAGGTGAACTATTAAAAAAAAGCAGGTGGGTAGCAGCACCACGTTACTGCTGTTTCTTCTTAATTACCAGCTTTGTGTTAGAAAACACTCACCAATGTATTTGTCTATACATGGGGAGAGAGGAAGGGAGGTTCTGCTAAGTCTAACAGGCAAGAATATTTCCAGGGAAGACCAAGTCAAAGGTGGTTTGTTACAAAGGTTTTCAAATACAGCCGGGAGGCAACTCTCAGATATTTCTGAAATTGCCCCATAATCATCTCTAAAGAAGAGCAGCTCTACCGGTAACAGCAACAGCAAAACTATGCACGTAACCTGGCCATCAGAGGTGTTTTCATCATACACACCCCATACATCTAGGAAAATTAGATTCAGAGGGAGACCCCATGATCCTTCTCAGTCAGTACGCTCGACTATGGCTTAAATGCTTGAATAGGTTACTGCAATCCCTGTGATTCAAAAGCAACCGATTTTGATGCGCTTCATGAAATTTGCCTTCTAGTGCACTTCCCGAAATAGATGGTGCTAAGACTTTGACTCCGACTACACTGTAAGCTAACCAGTTTCAATCCAGAGTTAAGCCAGGCTCATACTGTCCTGACTTACATTACAGTCATAAATTATTTTCTGAGTGTAGACAGTTTAAGTGACCCATACAAGTTACCAAGCTAGGTCATATTATAATTTGTCCTTTGCTCTTCTTCAAGTCGCTCTCAAACAAGAGAGATCTATTTATCATTTAGCCATGCAAGAAGCTCCTAAGTTATCTGATATTTGGTTCAAATTATAAAAAGATCACTTCAAAATTATAAATTTAGCTCCATCATGTAAAAAAAGAATTGACTAATATGACACATTTTCAGAAACAAATACATTTAATGCTTCTGAAAGAAAAAGACCAGCATAATTTGGAACCTGAAGGTTGACTTACAGATGGAAAGACCTATTAGATCATTCATTCCCTCTCTTTGCCAAGACAGGAATGTTTCCTAAAGAACATTTCATACTCTTCTGCCTAGTCTAATTTTAATGACACAAGTAGTGGAGTTTCTATCACTTTCCTTAAGATTCTATTCCACACAAACACAGCTCAAGCTTGGGAAATGTTCCTTTTTAAGAAATACCATCGAAAACTTGATTGCTTTATAAAGCAAGCACAAGGGGCTGGCATACACAGATGAGAGCATTAAGTTACAAAACAGTAGTCTGAGACAGAGCAGGCATTCAGGGGTGGGAGGGATGTGGGATGTAGGAATCATGTAGCTCTAGAAGGGGCTGTCAGTGGGGTGATCATTGGTAAATGTGCTAGTTATAACAGACATGCATGTAACGACTGCACAACTGCTCCTCGTCTGGGTATCTGTCCGTACCCATGTGCTATCTGAGCACTTCAGCTGGGCTCATAAAGCAAGATTCATTTATCTATTTTAGATACTTTATAATGGAATGAATCATGCCATAAAAGTGTCTGACTTTTAAGCAAATCAGTAAGCAGGGTCAGAATTAATCAGTGTGTATGTCTAGAGGTATGTTAGTGAGGTGAGGCTCAACTCAGTTGCCCAGTGGGAGCTTGGGTTCTACTTTCCCGTAGGCAGCCATATGTATATACCTCAATATAGAAATGTGAGATGAATCCCATTCTTACAATCAAACATTAAATAAGTCTCCTTCTCTGTGATCACATTTGCATAACCACCCTTTACGTTCTTTCCTTCCTAATCCCTCACCTGTTTTGGTTCAGCATTGTGAAAGCCAGAAAAACATCGAGCCCAAGGGTATTGCTGGGAGCAAGAATGAAGGGGCCTCTGCAAAGGTTTGCTTCTCTTCTCCCCACCCCAATGAACCACGGGAGCCTCACTCTAAACAACAAAATGGAAGGCTTGGGAGATAAACAAATGCTCTGTCAACTCTACTCCCCCAAACTTGCTGGGCTGCTATGTTAGAATTGCATGGTATTTCCCTTTCTATTACAGAAGAGAGGGAGTTCCAAGAACCACTGAAGGTTCTTGAGGACTGTTGACAACCCTCCTGCAAGACTGATGCATAGCTCAGGTTGGAACGTTATGATGGTGCGTCTCTGGTGGTTTCCCTGAGATCCTGGGGGGTTTCAGAGAACTGGAGGTCACACATCAGGGGACTGGCTGCAGTCAGTCATACAGTTGCTACATTTGGAATGCTGCCGTGTAGCAGCACATCGCCAAGTGTGGGAATGAGTTCACAGAATTTGTGAAGTTCTACAGGAAGCTGCAAATCTTTTGTCTGTACTCTAACAGTGCCTCCTCCATCACATGTGTCCCCATAATAGATGCCACTATTTAGCAGATGACAGATCAAGCTACTGTGTTCCATTTGGCCCAGGCAGTCACTCCAGAAGGGTAAGACCATGGTACTGCAAGTATATAAGAAACAGTCTTAGAAAGAAGCTGGGACTTTCCTGCCTCTAATGTCTCCTTAGTTTGACAATAATCTGCATAGAAAAGATCAGAGCCTTACCTTCACATAATAATTTGCACAAGTGTTTTTTAATTAACCAAACTTCTTAACGGTTTTCTTAAATATAGTTATGTAAAAAATACAATCTTTCATTGGATCTTTCCCACTTGAGGTGACACACACAAAGCCGTGCCAGCTAGTGGGTTCAATCCCATTCCGAGAGCAGTAACAGCACCCAGACATATCAGTGTCAAATGAGAGCTGATTTACATATTATGATCAGTAGATCTGCTCTGACAGATTACATATTTTGTATCTTCATTAACCACGCATCATTTTTACATTCTGTTCCAGTTAGCTTGTGACAGATAACTATTTTTTAAAATCAGATCTCAAGGCAAAGAAATGTCAGTGTGGAAAAATAAATACATTGCTCAAGCTTCTTGAACATGTTGAACTAAATGACACATCGACTTCAACTGGTGAAATCATGGTGAGTAGCTTTAAATAGAAATATTTTTGAAGTAAAAATACCACAAAACATTAGACATTCTATAAACTTGAGGAAAATTAGTATTAGAAAAATTATTACTTTTACAATTTTGTTACATGCTGAGCTGGATCTGTCTTCCTCTGAAGTCACCAGGAATATTAACATCAAATCAATTAACTTGAAGCAATATTTAGCCTGGAAAGAGTTATTTCACCATGAGTATAGGAGAAAATGAAGTCTGAACCTTAGCTTTTCCAGCACGGCACTGAACTCAGATCCAGAGCTGTTTAGATACCAGTCTCCCTCTGGACAAGAAATAGCCAGGTAAATACATTTAATAAGCCTGGAACTCATTAGCTCTGATCCATATTGAACTCAAAATGTATTCACCATTTCCCAAGACAGATGAATAGTAACTATAGCAATGTGAGAAAACAGGAATATAAAATCAGTATTATAAAAAAGGGTAGCTCAACCTCTGCAATGATGAGGGATGGATTAATATTTCAATATTCATAGGAACCACGGGAACTCCCAGCATCTAACAATTACATGCAGCTCGAGGAGGGGTGTCAGTTTTGCCCTCTGTACCTTACTTCTAACCATCTCCTCCAACACCACAGAGACGGGCTGGGCTGGAATCACTCTGCAGGGCAGAGCCAGCCAAGGTGCCACCAGCTGAAATAGCTTGTTAAAACCACAGGTGACGTTCTGATCTAAGTTATACCAAAGTTAATCAGGGGCACAGTGATGTTAATAGGATCAGAATCGAGCTCAGTAGCAGTGTAAAGACTGGGGTTGCTCACTGGGGTGTCTCCGATTACTCACAGAATACTCCTCACGTTGCTTTCCTGGGTCTCAAAGGAAAACTGTAGTATTGCTGGGGCAGTTTTCAGTTACTGGCCTTTGAGTGTGTGCTATATAGATCTGTACATGCCAAGGTGAAACAGAAATATTATTTAAACATTTTACCAGTTTCCAGAAAAAAAATATGCTGGCTGAATGAGGGGAACTTGTTTTCCATCCTCTGTTTTTATCCTGCTTTAAAAATGAGGCTGTGCCAAAAAAAAGTTCATCATCTCTTTCATTCACCTTGTGCCTGCATTTGGTATTGGCTTTGATCTCAAGTACAACTTGTTTAAATTCTGTAATCATGGCATAACTTACTGTTTTTTTCCTTTTGTATATCTTACAACTCTTCCCATTATTTACATAGATTTTTAAAGATACACTCTGAAAGGCAATCTTATCTCAAATCAGTTTCCTCGTGTATGGTGCTGATGGAGGTACTAGATAATTCTCTTCACACAGAAGTCTCTTGCCCACAGAATAATGTGTTCTCCCACTGAAAAACCACAGAATAAACCATGGGAGGAAGCTTTCCTTGGGATCCTCAAGTGTTAGCCCAAGGAAGCCTGAGGTTCAAACTTGATTGCTACAGAACAAGCCTTGCTGTGTGTCGAAACCCTGCAGATTTCAAGGAATGCTGTGCCTTGGGGAATTTAAAAAAAAAGGCCACAGCAAACTCATCAAAGGTCTTGTGTCTTTCCATGAGTCTGGTTTCTCAGTGGGCTTCATCTCATATTCACTGCAGTTGTACCTGAATCTTCTTTGCTTTAAATGCAGTAACTCCTTATCTACTAAGCACCTTCTTTGATTTCCTTCAGACTTTCTAGGAAAATTCTACCATAAAGAAGTTGTATGATAGGATACAGGAGGTGAATAAACTTGGTGAACTGAAGGTGCTAGGGTTTGGGGGGAAAGAGATCTTAACACTAGACAAAGCAGAAATCAGCTATGAATGTGTCATGCCTCACTAACTCATCACCTCACTACCAGGCCAGTAAAACTTTTTGGATGATGTCATTTATATATCTGAGTATCTTCGAGAATTAACAAGAAACAAACATAAGTACAACAGATGAAGGTCTATTTCCTAACACTTTCAGAGCTATGTAAAGACCTCACTGTGGCTCTGCTACAAATATTTTTCAAGATTTCAGTGTTTGTGTGACATCCTTAATTCCAAAACTGAGGCTGATTCTGTTACTGGCAAATCTCATAGACGCAGCCTTGTATCACCCCCTTATAATCTCATAGACACTGCAGAAGAGCAGATGCACACTATGAGAGATGATAAAATGAAAAAACAAAACAGCAAAGTCTAATCTTCCTCAAGTAGTCCATGATCGCAAGATGTCTGCATAGCTGGCAGAAAACACATCTCCAGTGAAACATCGGAGCATTTCAGTCATACTGAGGCAGAAGTTTCTACATCCAAGACACATTTTAAGTTGTTGGAATCCAGCTGCAACATAGTTTTGTTACGGTACTTAAAGCACCATTCAGAATGTAGACGAGATGGCTGGGCTAAAGAATAGCTTTATCTGTTTCAGTAAAACACATCCAGAAGACAGCAAAGCAGAGAAGCAGAATTATTTTAAAGCAAAACAAAAATGTCTTATGCAGACTCTGCAAATTTGTAGAGCTGTTGGCATTGTATTTTAATGTAATCTATTCATTATAACTACTACAGGTAAAAAGCTAGTGCTAATCTATGACACAATAATCCTGCTACCACTTTGAGGAAGTGCAGAATAGTCTGAGTTCCTAACGAAAGTGGTATGGTAGTGTGGCATCTTAAGCATTGCCTGGGTATCTGTGTCAGCATTGGGTAAGGTAAAATCATCAAAAAACATGGTTTCACAGCAAGGGTATACAGGGACCCAAAATTTTGGAGTCTTGCGTAAGAAGGGATGTTCTAACCTGGGTATTTAACTTTTTAATTTTTACTTATTCCGGTCATCACTGCTGGCTTGTCCTTGGTAAATATAATAAAGTCTTGATTTTTAATGTCATCTTCATGAAATAATCTATAAACCCCAAGTCACTGTGCATGAGAACGTGGTAAGATAACTTTACATAAATTTGGAGTTCTTTACTGGTACTCACCATCCTCAGTATATACACCTGGAAAAAGGATACTAAAAATAAATCTAATTACAGAAGTCCATCTGCTTTCAACGAGAGGTCTGGTTTTTTTCCCAGGTAATACTATAAAAATATATAAAATATAAATCAGCCAAAGATACAGAATGTGTATAGTTAAGTCTTACATCTTTAACCACAGTGATTATACTGATAATTTGTAAATCTTTGCCCAGGTCTAATTTATTTAGATTATCTATTTCATGTAAACAGCAAGAGACACAAGTTACATGAAAGCAGAAAGGAGATGCTGGCAAACCAAGAACTACAGAAAGATGTTGAGGATGGGATTCTGTTACCTGTATATAAGCTTCTAATGCCATCTTAGACAGTCTAGGGACTATCCAGGGATCATCTCTTTGTTGCCAGCTGCCACTCCAGAATGACGCTACTCTTCTGTAAGTCCTACGCTATCTCTGCCAGTCTAGTCTGCCTTCCTCAGATATCCTTGGGCACTGAAAATAGTAATGTTTGGTTAAATTTAAGTAATGAATCCCACCCTGACAATCTCTGTTCAGCACTATGCAAACTCTGTCCAAGCTAACACCAGACAAGGATGTGCTGAGGAGCGAGGAATGGAGACACCCAAGGTGGTCCATCTGAAGCCACTCTGGTCCTGAAATGACACAGCCAAAACAAACTGGTGGAGCCTCACATGGGCCCACTGTGTTACAGGAGTTTATTGGCTGGATGTTTGTCAACTCAAGGATCTTTGCACAATATTATGTTATATAGTGGAGAATCTGCAGAGTTTAGGGAAATGGGAAAATTTTGGCTTCCTCTTTGCATTTTGGCTATATGATGAGGGAAGGGTCCTCAGATACAGGTCTCTGGGAAGACCAAGAAAGAAATCTGCCCCAGTAAAATGAACACTAATCAGCTGTCTTTGATTTTATACTATTTTGCCTTTTTTATATATGTATTTTTTTAAATCCCACCTTCATTCTCTTGTAACTACTAACAGAACATACCATGATTTCCCTTTTCTACTTCCCTTTCATAGTCACTTAGGATCTTGCATCTTTGAAAGATGCCATCCATCAGAGATTGCAATCTGCCTTGTACAGTTCTCAGGTATGTTTAAATCTTCTTTTATCCTTCAAAGGCTGGCTGAAAGAAGTGTCAGGTCATTATTTCAGGCTGTAGCTTAATACTTAGGCTTAACAGTGTGTGATCTCTCTCCAGCCTTCATTAAAGACCTTTATTCACTGAAGGTCAAGGTATTAGAGTGTTATTTTTAAATATAGTCCAGCAGGGAAGAGTTAAAAATAGACTTCTACGAAAACGTATAGTAATTGGTTAAACCTTGTTAGCCATCACATGAAGATGATAACTCCTCCCAGGAAAAGACAAAGCAAAAGCAGCTTTAATGTGGATTTATACTTAGCAGAGCAGCTGCAGGCTTACTGGGAAGGAGTTCACAATCTAGGCTCTTGGATTATTAGCAGAAAAACCAGCATGATTCTGGAAAGGAAGGGAAGGAGATACAAGATACAATTTTCCACGTGATCTGCAAATGAATTCCATGGATTCCCCACTTTGGAACAACCACCAGTAGACATAAAGCTTAAGAAGATGGAGTTGGGAAAGGCAAAGCTGCTGCGAACTGGCCTCAATGCTTTGTATCAGGCCATCCACCCTGTGCATGGAATCGCCTGGACAGATGGGAAGCAAGTGATACTGACTGCTTTATACTATCATAACGGAGAACTAAAGTTTGGAGACTCAAGTGTTGTTGGTCAATTTGAACATGTTCATGGGCTTTACTGGAGTCCATGTTGCTCTGCAGACACCCCAGCTCTGCTCGCTGTTCAGCATAAAAAACATGTTAGTGTTTGGCAGCTGGGCTACAGCACTGCAGAGAAGAACAAACCCTTGATTTCTCAGACTTGTGAAGTTGGTGAGCCATTTCCGCTGCTTTCTCAGGGCTGTGTCTGGCATCCAAAGAAGGAAGTCTTGGCTGTGCTTACAAAAAGAGATGCTTCAGTCTTGCATGCTGTTCGTACCGACAATACTAGAGTTAAGGCAGATATCAAAAGCAGTGGGCTTATCCACTGTGCTTGCTGGACTAAGGATGGTAATCGTTTAGTAGTTGCTATAGGCAGTGCCCTGCATTCCTACATATGGGATGATGCTCAGAAAACTCTAAATACCTGCTCCTTTTGCCCAGTCTTTGATGTGGGAGGCTATATCTGTGCTATAGACGCCACAGTGGATTTCCAAATTGCTGTAGCTACTGAGCTTCCTTTAGATAACGTTTGTGGTTTGAATGCGGGCATTGCATTTGATGTGCCATCTGGTACAGAAACTGGTTCTTTAGTCTCACAGTCTGCTCTGGTGCTTGGTGATGAGGAATACTCCATGGACCTGCGAAGAAAGTCCACAGATTCAGATAGGTCAGGTGTTGATTCAGTTGCTTCTTCTTCATCAGGTCCTGTGGATTTAACCCATATCCTTGCAAACCACCGTCGGTCTGATCCCAGTCCTCTTATGGCTCTGAAGCGCAAAGACTCTGCAGCATCAAATGGTCAAGATTCTTCTCACTTGATCTTGGTGACTTTTGAGAGGAAGGTAACTACCACCAGAAAAGTCACCATCCCAGGTATTTTGGTTCCCGATATAATGGCTTTTGACCTTAGAGCTCAGATTGTGGCAGTAGCCTCTAATACTTGTAACATTGTTTTGGTGTATTCAGTAACCTCTTCTTGCATGCCTCATATTCAACAAATCCAGCTGGAAAAATACGAGAGACCAAAGGGCCTATGCTTTTTGACGGATAAACTCCTCTTGATTCTGATTGGGAAGCAAAAGTTTCCTGAGCCTAGTCTCATCTCATCTTCAAGCTCAGACAGGTACGTAATGCGCCTGATGATCAAAGAACTGATGTTGGAAGAAGATTCCTCAGCATTGCCTGAGACTAGGCAGAGTATTTTTAATAACTTTGAATCCTCTGTGAATATTCCTGGAAAAAGAAAGTTCTTTGAAAATCTTGCCACAGAAGACCAGCCTCAGAGCAGGGAGCTGTTAATACCAAGAAGCACAGTTATTCAGTCTCCCAGTGGCAGGAGAAGACTCATTGAAGAAGTAAAGAGTCCTAGTTATGAGCAGAGTTCTTCATCAAGTGTGAGTGACCTGGATGAAAAAAGGCTCCCAGGTGACCCTTCGGTGGCCTTGGAAACACTGGATGCTGAACCTACCAACCGGTCAGCGTCTCTTGGTTTTGGAACACCTACCAGGCCTTCCAACAGACCAGCTTCCCCTAAAGTGCAGTTCAACGTGATCCAAGAAACATCAAGTTCTCCCAGAAACAACAATTTGCCAAGTGAAAGAGGAATGAGTCACATATCTAGAAATTTAGAGAGACTTTGTGGCAGCTTCAGTGAGTTACAACTGAGTCTTTCTGAAATAACGGACTTCGCTAAAAATGGGAGGAGAATATCTTTAGCCTACCCATGTTCCCAGGAACCACCTGTTGTTCATATCACTTATCAGGTAACTTTTTTGTCAGCTTAAAAATATTGTGATACGACACTTAATTTTTAAACAGTCTTGTATTTAATTAGCTTTAAATCAAGAGGATGCAGTTTAATTCTTATCAACCCATGAGAAATGTAACCTGAGTTTGGCATCAAGCTTAATTTAAAATGCTATTATAATTTGTCACTGAAACAATAACTCAGGATGATGTGGGTAACTTAGAGGGTACTTCACAAGGGAGATTTGTGCCTGTTTGCTCTTCTTTGATTAATCATTACTCTTTGTTACTAGCTGATCTTCTGTGCATCTATCAGAGAGAAAACAGCCAAATAGTTGTTAATGTCCAAAAGGTATATATGGTCCTTAGTGTAGAGATGAGCCTGTTAGTAGGTCACAGTAGCCCACCAGAAACTGGAACAGGTTGCCCAGAGAAACTGTGGATGCCTCATCCTGGGAGCGTTCAAGACCAGGCTGGATGGGGCTTTGAGCAGCCTGGACTAGTGGGAGGTGTCCCTGCACAGGGCAGGGGGGCTGGAACTCGATTATCTTTAAGGTCCCTGTACACCTAAATGATTCTATGATAATAAATTAAAACCTAAGCTCAAATCCAAAGTTTGAGAATAGCTAGTTTTTGATGAAGGCTGAAACAAAGCACCGAAACACAATATCTGGAAAATTCAGATGGACATGACATGAAGTTGGCTTAATTCTACTTTAATTTCTCACCACTAATCTTCACGGAGCTGGACACAGTCAATTTGTAAAAGATGTTACCACTTCAAATTTTCTGAAAGAAAATTATCCGTCAATATGTAATTATAATCTCATAAAAAATCCCCCAGATGAATGTCAAAAAATCATGTTCCTATCCCACCCTTGTTTTGGCAAAATTCCTACTGGCTGCAATAAGAATTTCAACTAAGGAATGTAGGTTGGGTAATTATTTCTGGGTATTTATTATTCTTAGTAATATTAACATTAAACTGATAATATTTTTGGTCATGCTGATGCTAGTGGTATTGCTGCTAAGACTGGGGTCCCTTTCAGGGTGTAGATGCCAATTATAAATGCATTGTTTTCTACTGCAACATAAGAAGCATTATGTCAAAGTAATATGTTCCATTGTGATGATACTGAAATACGTACTTGTCAAACAAATTTGACTTCATTTTACTTTAAAGGAATCCATACAGACAACTAAGTACCTCTCCTTAAACAGTCATTAAGGGAATGGTGACTCCATTCAATCATATTCATTACTCTTAGCAATTGTTTACTTGGCATTTACGCGAATTCTAGTCTGTCAGGTAGTCTGGGTAAAAGCAAAGCTTTTGATCTGAAGTAATCAATAATTTAACTTGGATACATTTTAAAAGTGCTACTGAAAAAAGTAACATATCTATTTAAATAATTTAGGATTTTATTTGCCAAGAAGCAAGCCCTTCTGTTACCCCAGCATGTTCAAATTAATTCTGATTTCTTAACATAAATCAACTTATTTATTTAGCAAGCAGCTCTGTCTCTTGGATTCGATTGGATTAACCTTTCTAAAGAGAAATTTTGTTTGTGACACGTAACATTAATCTCAGAGCTGAAGTCACTTTGCACATTTGCTTGCACGAGCAGTAAGAATTAATTAACCTCTTTTTTTTTCTTTGGAAGCAAAGGATAAAATATTAGTGCTTCTATAATACTGCTAGACTAACTACATTTAGAAAGGAAGACGACTCTGATTTATCCAAACAGGTTAGTTTCACATAGAGCCAGCAGAAAGCACTGCTAGTACTGCATTAAAATGACTCAGAAAAAGTGCCACTTTCTGTCTTTCTGACACTCACAGTTTTTCTGTGGAAGTCTCACCAGTAATGCCTTGCATACTTCAGCCCCTCTTCGGAAATCTACCAGGATCACAGCATGATGCCAAAAAATAATGAAAAATAGACTGATGGCAAAAAGGCCTCCAGACAGACAGGGAAATATTTGCTTCATAGGCAGCTAATAATTTTCTCAGAAAATAGTTGTTTTGATTAGTTTGGATTCAGACATCTGAACCTTGTTCCTCCTTCAGGAGTTGATTAGCACTCTGTGAGCTCAGAGACCAGCTGGGGCTGTGGATTCCAGCCAGGCTCTCTGTTCACAGTGCAAAAAGTCAGGAAATAGCTTTATTGCTTTATGATATAAATATCAGCCTGTGGAAAACATTCTAAGCTTTAGGAACACTGCAGTCCAGTCAATAATATGGCCATTATCTTTCAGCTTTTTGCGCCAAGTGCCTGTCTTCTTAAGTGCTTGTATAATCCCCAGTGCAGGCAGAGGCTCAATCTTGATTGAGAAATCTATTGTACTATAAAAGATAATGATCAGTACTGCATAACCCTATTTATTCTATTGTACTATAAAAGATAATGATCAGTACTGCATAACCCTATTTATGCATTAAAAACATAAAAGGAAAGTTTAAAACATAACAGATAAAAGTGTAGCAATAATTAACGGGCAATTACAAACAGTGTTGTGCAGAAGCATTATTGACATATTTATGTATGTTTCCAGTTCTGCTTAGAAAACCGTCATATAAAACACAATGTGTAGTCCTTAATAATTCATAGTATCTGCCCACTAGATAAGTCTTCAAAATCCTTGTTTATTCTGCTAGTGCTAGCCTACCTATAACTCCTCTGAAGTCACGTCCGTGCGGTGCTACCAGAATTTATATTCTGTGTAGCCCATAGCCATAAAAGAAAAACATGATCACTCACACTTTGGAAATGTCACTGCACTATCACTTGTGTAATAGCATCCAGCCACCAGAGGTGACTTGATCATTCAACCCTGAAAAGCAAATATTATTGCTCTTTCATCACATACTGACTTGTGATTCAGGATAGTGTGGGAGGGCAGAGACAGACACGGTAAGAGGATATTATTTAAAAAGAAAATAGAAAAAGGGATGAGGATCCGTCATGGATTTGTTTCTGTTTCATTTTGCAAAAAGATACTTTTTTCATCCTTTTCCTCAAGAAAAGAAACAGCTGCAGAATATTTAAAATAGCCTCATTCAAAAGCTAATTACAGTGGAAATAAAGCCAATCTGGATTTGAAATTAATGGCATTTAGGCAAACCTCTCCAGGAGGAATAAGATTCATCTTATTCTGAAGAATATCTTAAAACTCCTACATTTTGCTCACAAGCAATATTATGTCAAAAGTGTATATCACTGAGAGCATAGATTGCATAATTAAACAGGAAATAAATATCTTTTCAGTAATTAGTCACCATGATTTCCTTTCCTAGCACTCACCAGTAACTGTATACAAGTCAATCTGTACTTTTATAACATCTTCATACAATTTACTATGGGAACCTTTATTGCCAAGGTCAGCTATAAAATAAACGTTTTTTACACATTGCTGGGAGATGAATAGAGAGGAGCCAAACATACGGCAATAAAGTTTTTCTGATAGAATCACATGAAGTAGAGATACAGAAGGGGGGCATAAGGGTGGCACAGTAAAATAAGCAAAGACCAGGCTGCAATGATCAGCTGTAATCAGACTATGAACCTTTCTGAAATCCAAAGGGCAATTTTGACTCGGGTTGAGCAATAGAGAGAAAGTCATGAAAATGATGGAAGAGGAAGGTGATGTGACTGCTCCCTGGAGTAAAAAAGTAGTCAGCCACCCTGAAGTTTAGAGGGAAAAGATTTAGGATAACCATAAAATAAAGACCTGCAGTAGTTAAGACAAGGTGTGATTAATGCATGGATAACATTTTGAGCAAAGGTTGTGGAATCTGTTAAGAACAAATTCTGACAGCGATGTTCTGGAACTGATCAATAGCAGACAAGCAGGGTCTGTAGAGGAGACGCAATACCTTTTATTAGACCAGATGATTTGTTTGTTGGATACATAGATGCAAAGGAAAGGAATATGCGATGTCAAAAATGAATTGAAGTTTTTGTACTATGCAAAGAAAGTAAAGCTCTGCATTAAGACCCCCCCCACACGCTCCACACATGAAGATCAGGGACGCACAAGCACGAGGACAAAGGGTAGATCTTAAATGACAATATACCTGAAACAGAAGTTGTAGAACTATTAACAAGGAGCCAAGAGTAGACAAATCCTACCCTTGTACCATCTGAAACACTGATGGGCACTACAAGTGCAAACTGCACTGGAATTTTAGCACCCCTGAGCACCTCAGATGTCTTCCAATGTAAACATTTTACAGGCTTATGCTTCTCTAACAGGTTAATTAGGGTTGCATTTGGAATGTCCTACATATAGACATGCAAAGATATTAGCGTCTCCACCATAAACAGACCAACCAACCAGCAAATGAATTCAAGATCCACCAAAAATTAAAAAGGAATCACAACAACAGCAGAAATCATGAGAGGAAAGGGGTGCAGTGCAGGCTGCCAAGTCTAACTAATACTACCAGTGGCAACGTTGTACAAGAATTAGTGACACACAGCAATTTAAATATCAAAAGTCATATTTCTCATTCCTCTTTGGTGCTCTTCTTCAGCCATCAAACTCTCTTTTCATTGTCTTCTTGGCCAGATCCCCCACATCTATCTGATTTACCAGTTTTTTTCTCATCTCACACAATGAATGTGGGGGGAAAGGCAGAAACAAGCTGACTAATGGGTACTAAGGTACCAAAACTGAAGTTACCACTGAAGCACAACACAAAGAGATGAAATCAAGGGTTTAAGAAAATGAAAAGAGACTTCTGTGTGACTACAGCACTGTTCATCTTACAGTGCATATATGTGACAGATTAACCCGACACCTTTCATTTATAAAAGAACAGATTATTAACACACAGGATATGAAGAATATTTTAAATACCTGTAATTCAGTACAGTACTTGAAATCATGCCACAGGGGAAATTATTTGTTCAACAGCAGAGGACAGGGATTAATAGAAGAAATATTAACGTGGTTAAGGAATCAGCTGGAAGGAAGATAGTAAACGGTTATAGTAATATAAAAGAAAATGGAAGACATTTACTAGAGGATTTTCCCATGATTGATCTTCAGGCTAATATAAAAGTTTCATTAATGATCTGCTGAGATATGCTAATAAAAATCTGCATATAGCATCACGTCAGTAGTAGGATAGCAAGTAGTCAGTAAAGGATCAGGATATTATAACTGTAATTTGATGACCTTAGCATCTAGAATTTAAAAAAAATGATTGAAACGAACTAATTTGAAGTACATAGTGATACATTTCAGGATTAATAGAAGGAATTTCTGCTCTAAATTGGATATTCATTAGGGGAAAAAAACCAAGGATGACAAAAGCTTGCATATGTTAAGTAACTCCAAGATGATTACAGATGACAAACGTGAGAGGTTTATGAAAAGAACAAAGGCAATCTGTGGGTACATCAGTGAGGTTCAGCCAGTAACTAATGCAAGACTGGGCAGCATGAGGCCTCGTCTGGAAAACATTTAATGTTTCTAGACATGCATGTGCAAGAAAGACATTTTCAAACTGCAATGGATCACTAGCCCAGTGTTAATAAGACCAATTCTGATTGGTAGCATACTCTTATTTACCTCACTGTTTCATCACTTGTTGAATTTAAGTTTATGAAGATGATCTTAGCATCCAGGCAAGTGTAGGCAGGGCATTAGGAAATACAAGACAAATAATGAAAAAAGCCAAGAGGCAGAACTAGCTGACTGGTTGGTGAGGTTCAAATAGTAATAACAGACATGTTTATTTATCATGCAGGCATATGGAGTATAACAGCTAATCCCGGTACCCTTTTTACCTTATATATGGGAAGAAAATAATTTACTATTTGCATTCTAAGCCAAGAGTTTTGAAAGACAGTTTGGTACCGGTGGGATGGACTAGCTGCAGCCCAGAAGACCCCTTACAGGTTAGAAAATCTGATCATGGGGCCAGCTGGTATGCATGAAGGAAAATAAGTCTTGAATTGATAATTTGTTTCTGTGGGATTTTTGTTGAGGGAGGGCTGGACCTGATAGAGTAAGGGAAGTTCGCTAAAGAAAATTAATCTGAAAATGCCCACTCATGTATGTGGAAATGTATTTCTTTCTTCTGTAATTGATATTTTCTTAGTCTACCAATAAACTTTGGTTTAGGATAAAACACCCAACATTAAGAGCTTTTAATTTGACAATGGCGAGTCCTCTGGCTTCTACTGGAGATAAATAGCAACAGGGCAAAACCAGAGATGTCTATTTGGGGAAGAGGTTAATTCAACAAGAAAATGGTCTTTGGGTTAAGGCATGAAAGTGGAAAGAACTGAGGTGAGATTTCAGTTGTACTTCTGACTCGGTCACAAATTACCTGCATGGCCTTGAGTGAATCTCCTAATCTTCCTGTGCAAGGATTTGATAATCTATAAAAAGGGAGTACTAAGTTACCTACTTCTCAAAAAGGCATGCATTTAAATCAGTAAATATATTATAGGACGTGTGAACATATTCCTTAAAGAGAAGGCATGTTATCATCACTTAAACTCAACATTAAACGAAAAAAAAAGGCTAAATAGCTAGAAGATTAAAACAGAGTAAGATTCTTGACCTGACAGAATTTGCCAGCAAACAAAAATAAAATGCAAAGATGATTAAGTTTATCATTATAAACAGAAGCTTGTTACAAAGACAGAGAGAATAGCTAATATGAATGCTCACAAGTGATGAAAGACAAAACAACTTGAAAGTTCAACTTTAAGGCCTGTACTTGAAAAATTGGTCAGGATGAAAAATAGACACCACATAGTTTTGTATATACAAAAATGTCTTCCACTTCTAATGGCTGTTCCAGTAATAACTTGCAAGCAGGAGACATACTAGAACAAAGTCATCCTAAATACAAATTTCTATTCAACTGATTTCAAGTCAAGAGGCAGAGCTAGAATGTTTTCTGATTACTTTTGAGCTGAACCATATCTAGATGAAAAAATTAACCACTCAGGTAAAGGCAATGTGCCTGTCTCATTTACAGTCCACATTTTTCTATAGATCATTAACTGAAGTACAAGTTTGAATAAACTCTCCTATTTCAACCTGAATTCAGGAAAATTAAGTGGTTGTTAGATGTAGTAATCCACGATATGCAGCAATGAAAAGCTTTGTGCAAATATCTATGCAGGCAAACAGCCTCTTTGCAATGTAAACGCAAAACACATGCTCATTGCTGAACATCCAGCACATTCAGTTTGAAGTGTATTTAGGTTCAATAGAATATAGCACTATATAATTTGAAGAGACCTAAAAATGACAAAGAAGTTCTGTTATATATTATAGCTGTAATAAAATGTTACTACACACTTATGACTAAGAAAATGGTACTCCTTTGATGCATGCCCTAGGTATTTCCCTATTAATTACACAGCAACAAATGTCTGGCTGTTTTGAATCAAGAAAGAGATGAGGAGACCTTTGAAAGTTTATGTTTTTAACAGAAAGATATTTTCACAGTTCTTACATCTTCAATCAATCATAATACATAAATAAGATACAATCAGCCACAGACTATCTGCATGGCCAATTTATAACAGAGTGGGGAAAAATACTTTTGCAGCAGTTGGTAGACATTCTGATTTACAGAATCCAGTGTGGTTGCATGACGGGATACATACGAAGTACAGAAAAATGAAAGTGATTGATTTAGAAAGGTTATTACACAGCAAAAAAAGAGTCCGTGTTCACTGAGAGAACAACTGAGTCAAAAGACAGCACAATTAGAAATGAAGACAAGCATTAAAAGAGACATTGATTCAGTCAAAGGTTAGATCACTATGCACAGAAATAGAAGATGTGGTTGTGAATTCATTCAACTGTAAGTTTCATATTAGCAAGAAAGATTCAAGGATGTGAAGTAGACACGGAAGGACTAGAAAGGGAGTTAGGACAGATGGCATATTTTCAATCCATTCTAAAATGTTAACTTGGGTTTGAAGGTCTGAAACAGAAAGGTCTAGGAAATGGCACACAGTGACTGTTCATTCACATAACAAATACCTTAAATCTAAGGGATGCCAAAGGGAAAAACCAGCTAACACATGGGAACTACACAGGTGGAAAAGAACAAAATTAAATTCACAGGACAAATTATTGCAAGTATATTTAGCAAAGTATATTTAGAAGAAAACATCCCATTCACATATATTTTATAACAGTATTGAGTCACTGGAAAATTCTTAATGCTAAAATGACTTTCAAATGATAGCAGGCAAAAAAATGTAAATGCAAATATATATCCACTCCAAAACCATATTAGCTCAACTGTTTTGTGGTTCTTGCACTTTGCAATAATCAGAATGACAGAAGACAAAGGTGTTGATCCTCAAGGCCAGCTAAATCTCGTGAAGCATGAATATGCCACCTTTATATTCAAGTGTGTTCTTTTAGTGAATGCCACAGCAAATCCCAGGGCTGTAAATTCCCTCTCTCTCAAAGAAGAGTCACATGATTCTACCCGTGACTTAAGCTACCTTGTTATGACAGCTTTTCAGAGACCCTCGCTGTGTCCAGTCCCTCTCCAATTCTCTCTGTGGCAGAACTAAGGTTATTGTACAGGCCTGGAATAGGTGAAATAGATGACCAAATTGCTTTCAAAACCACCCATGCACATAACTGAAACTGAGCAAAGTACTCATTTGCTCTGGTAGCATCTTGGACAACTTTATTCCAGGCATGATATATTCCCTTCCACTGAATTGACTCTTCAGGCAGAAAGGCCCAATGGACGTATATATGCATGAGCTAATACATTATCTATGCAGGCCTGATGCAGTTCTGAGCTGTGTAAGTACACAAGGCAAAAAGCAAAGAGGCATATTGTTCTTCACTGGGGACTACATGATTGTGCCTAGAATTGCACTGCATGATGGTGGCATCTACAAACTGTAGCGAAGACAGACAAAGAAAAAGCAAAATGACTAAAGAACTGAAAGGAGTAAGAGCAGAGGGGGGAATGTCTAAGCCTTTAACAAGATGTTTTCTTTTACATATATGCATTTGAAGAAAAGTTTTTCAAATGGAGCAGTTACTGAAGAAACAAAAGATGTTCTCCTCTGTGATGGCAAGATCCATTTGAATTTAGTCCAGCAGCTGTTTGATCTGCCCGTTATTGAAATGAAACATGGTATGTTCTTTTTATTTCTGGTATCTGGTTTCACCTGAGATTTTTAGCATAAAAGAGGCATTTGTGGTAGAATAATTACCCTGTACTGTAGTAAACTGAGATAGCTTACTTTTATTTTTTTTGTAAGTGTGTGTTTGCCTTTGAAATATGGCAGAGTGTCTTCAAATCACTTAAATGCTAAGTAACTGCAGAACTACCTATTACCAGAGTAGTATGTCAGACACCTCTACAGAGGAAGGCTGAGAAAATAATCAGTACACTCTATTACCTGCAAATAGAAATGCTTCCTGGAGACCTTCTGGCATTTTGCTTTGCCCATCTTTACAAGCATGTCCCAGACCCGACAACAGAGACTAGGCTGAAGAAAAACTCATTCTCAGAATATGAGATAGATAGATAGATAGATAGATAGATAGATAGATAGATAGATAGATAGATAGATAGATAGATAGACAGACAGATAGAATCATGTACCATTTGGAATTATTTTAATGCAAGATAAACAATGAAGTTCAACATTCTAATTTGCCAGGGTCACATTTCTAATACCCATCACTGATTAGCTTGCAAGAACAGATGCAGCTGGGGAAATCCTAGCCCCAGACTAGTCTCTGAATCACCGTGTCCCTGCCTGTTCATGTATGCTGCCTTCTCAGCAACATACATACTCTTATTTTTTAGCCATTTCTCTATAATGCTTCTGACGGCTTTTCTCATCACAGTCTAAATATATGATGATCTGACGGTATACACAATTACAGTTGGCTATAATTATGATCTCCTTGCACGATTTCTACGCTGGGAGAGCCATAAATTACTCTCTGTCTTACCCCTTGTCTTAACCCTGACAAGCTGAGACATAATGGCTTAATCAGTACACTCTGTCTTACGAGAAATTAATTCAATTGTTGGTGAAATCAAAAAGAAAAGTAATAATATAAGCTATAGTTTTCTAAATAATGACAGTTATATACCAGACTGCTATATAATAAGGTTATTGCTGAAGAAGAAACAAGGCCTGGGATGTTACTGGTGCTGGCACAAAGGACAAGGGGAAAAAGATGTAAAATATGCACCATTCTGCCATTCATATTCTGCTTATCTCCCTGTTGTTGACCTCAAGAATGAAGAAAAGGGGCTACAAATACAACACAGATCAGTGGTGCTGCTTATCCAAGATATATCGGCCTGTTTCGCTTTTCCCCTGGCTTACAGCAGTTTCTGAGAGCAGTTCCAGAAAATAAGAACATGCAGATTTCATATTTTTGTCACCAATCTCTCTCAGCACTACGGTGCAGTGAAGGCACAAATGAAAAACCTCCACTTGCTGTAGAAGCTGAGCTATTTCCCAGCAGGCCTTTGCCCTTGCATGGCACGGAAGATGGCATTTTTAACCTGTGCTTCCAATTCTTGATTTTGGAAAGAAATGCCCGTAATGGAATGGTTTAGAATTCTGTATGAATTATATGGGCCTGTAAGAAAACCTATTTTCAGCTCTATAGAACAGTTAAATATTTAAAATTTAATTAGCAGAACACTGCTCCTCAAGTTCATGCATTAGACTTCAGAGATACAGAGATGTCTCAGAATCATGCTAACCTGTCCCTCTTTCTGTTCAATGTGGTGCTCGCCTTTTCTGAAATTGAGACTGTTTGTTGACAGCAAAAAGAATAACTGAACCAAGAAGCTTTCTAAACTCACCAAAATCTTGCAAAATTATCAAGTTTGGGGCAGTAGTTATGTAGCTCTTTATTCAGCTCTGACCACTACAGGTTTATATTCGTAAATCTTTCCTTTGCCACAGGGCATGAATATTTAATGCGATGTTTAAAAATATCCCTCCTGTCCTTTAATACCGTATAATTAAAGGGGATGTAATGAAGAACGTACTTGTATTGCAATGACAGCCTTGCATTTTTTACTATGAATAAACACTTAAGTTGGAATGCATTGGGAAAAAGCAATTGCCAACTGTAGGCCAAATTCATACCCCCACACAGCAAGGCTATTGAGATCATCAAGAGTTCTATGAGCAATGAACTTGGCCTCATCATGTGCACCTTAAGCCCAGGACTGTAATACCATTACCTGGGCTAAATATAATCTGTCATATAGTGCCCTGGTGTTAGCACACAGAAGTCGCTCTTTTCGGTGGGTCATCATTGTAATAATTGTGCAGAGCAAAAGGGTACTTAACTACATCCTGCACAAGGGTCTTCCACCATTGAAATATTTTGTGGGATATTCTTCAAGTGTTGTCAATGACACAGAGAATTTATAAATGTTTCAATGGATTAAAATAAAAGAGTTTGAAAAAGAATATGCTTTATCAATTTGACCAACAGCGTAATTATTGATTTGGAATTTCCACTTTCGGGCCCATTGCTCAAGTCTGTCCAGAATTAGAAAGAAAGCATTAAGAGTAGAAGATTAAAGATTCGTGGTTTGGAATGACAATCTTCTTATGATGTAACAGGTGGCGTGACAACATGCAACAGTGCGGCAGCCTGAAAAAGTGCTTTGTTAACGGCATAAGGAAGGGAGATCTACCTTGTCCAGGAACATGCTTTGTTACAACTGAGAAAAATTAAGCATGGCTGTTCTGGATTTTCTACTATTTTTTCACATTTCTTTTCAAAATATCTCCAAAAATTAAACATTTTGACAACAGAACATAATGTCACTTTCTCAGATCCCAGCAAATGTCCCTGCTCTGTAATGACAGAATCGCATGCTCTAAGAAAAACATGTGATACAGGAGCTCCCACAGTGCTTTTCATTTGCCACAGATTTTTTTTCATTTTCATAAAATGTCAAACTGAAAAAAAGACAAATAGGAAATTCACTGTTTTCTGTAAGAATTGCAATATCCAGTCTAAAAGGAAACAGATTAATCACTAGAAAAAAAATTATGGTAAACATAGCTTCATTGTCAAAGAAAAGTGAAAAAACAAAGATGGGGTACCTTTATTTTCTGTTTCTATGCAACATAGAAAGTGAACCTGAACGATTTTGATGTTGTTGCTTTAATTGTCATTCAGACTTTTTTCATTTTCTTCTTTATAAGATTTGATAACTAATTAAAGGACAAGAAATTTTACTATATCCAATTTTGTAAATAATCATTTATAATCATGATACCTTTTGTACATCAGCTTCAAGGTGTAACTTCATTCCATTTGCTACATGAGTTTGAAAACTTACTGAACAATCTTGGCTTTACAGTAAAGGAGATGGAAATTCCCACTTCCTTCTAGAACAAATAGAAGAAAATAATTTTCTTTGCCAACTTTTTCAGGTTTCATGATCTCTTCATCAATCGGGTAGAGCAGAAGAGCAAAAAGGATAAGCAGAAGTAAATGTTGCTACAACAAAAGTCAGCATGGAAAGGCTGGCTGAGTTTTCAGAAAATGGAGGTATTTATAGTTTATCAGAACTAGCAAAGATGCACCTTGTTTTTCAACATAATTTAAATAAGGGAAAAAATACCTCAGACCTTTCAAGACTTTTCATTTACTCCCCCCCACCTTCACATTTACACAAAGGTGTGTTTAACATGGATTGTCAGACCTTAATGCCATTAGCGTAATAAGGCTTTAGTGCACAAAAAGAAAGCCTGCTCTGCTCATGTGCTGGCTGACTTTTTAAAACGTGCTTGTACGTTTTACATAACCACAGCAGTACACTCATTTTCTTTCTATGCTTAATTTTTGTAGGCTCTTCTTGGATTGTGCTCACTGCAGACAAGGACGGCTTTGTGCCATTAATATTTAAAGCGACACAAGAGATAATCATAAGGGACGGAACTGAGAGTTCAGAAGTCTGTGGAGGTCACTCCTATCAAAAAAGCATTTCAATGCGACCACCGAGCAGAGTGACATAATTCCTGAACAAAGAACGCTAATGACCTTGTATTCTACCACAATACAGAGACATTCTGCAGCGTCAGAAACTGAGCGACTAGAAAGCTGTCTTCACTATTTTCACGACATTTTAACTGTAAAATCTGTGGCATGGTTACACTGTAGCTGAATCCCAGGGTTGGCTGGACCCCATGATTTCTTCCAAAGGATCAGACCTAGACTGAAGTTAACTACAGCTGTTGTTATTAATGGCTGTCAGTGGCCTGGAGCAGAGACTACCCTCTACTTTAATTGTGGTCAAGATGTTCTTTGAGAAAGTGTATTATGCTAAAAATCATGCAGTAACAATAAATCTAGCTAATGCAGGTATACAGTCCACACAAAAGCTGAAGAAAATACAATGAAAGTGCATTTATATTCATTAAAGAAAACTGTGAAGGGGAGAGCTGAGAAGCTCAACGTGACCCAGCAATGTGCACTCATAGCCCAGAAAGCCAACCACATCAAAAGCAGTGTGGCCAGCAGGTCGAGGGAAGAGATTCTGCCCTTCTGCTTCACTCTGGTGAGATCCCACCCGGAGTACTGCATCCTGCTTTGAAGACCTCAGCATAAAAAGGACATAGAACTGCTGGAGTGGGTCCAGAGGAGGCCCTGAAGATGATCAGAGGGATGAAGCACCTCCACTGTGAAAACAGGCTGAGAGAGTTAGGGTTGATCAGCCTGGAGAACACTCTGCGCAGACCTTTTAACAGCCTTCCAGTACCTGAAGGGGGCCTACAAGAGAGATGGGGAGGTACTCCTTATGAGGGAGTGTAGCTACAGGGTAAGGGGTAATGGTTTTAAACTGAAAGAGGGGAGATTTAGATTAGATATTAGGAACAAATTTTTTACTCTGAGGGTGGTGAGGCACTGGAACAGGTTGCCCAGAGAAGCTGTGGATGCCCCATCCCCGGAAGTGTTCAAGGCCAGGCTGGATGACGCTTTGAGCAATCAGGTCTAGTGGGAGGTGTCCTGGCCCATGGCAGGAGATTTGGAACTAGGTAATCTTTAAGGTCCCTTACAACTCAAACCATTCGATGATTCTGCAAAAAAAAAAAAAAAAAAAAAAAAAAAGAAAAAAAGGAAAACTGCTCAGGCTCTCTTTGCTGTTCCAGTTGGATCCCATGGAAACCTGCACAGTTTTCAGAAAGTCTTAATTTTTATATGAAAATATTCAATTACTAAAAAGACTGCACTACTGTCTCCTGTCAGTGTCTTACACAGCACGTAGGTTTGTACATGCACATAGAAGAGAAAGAAAAAACCTTGCAAAAAGTAAATTAAGGAGTAAACTTCATTTGGATAAATGCAGGTGTCTACACTGAAATTGTCATCTAGACTCCTGTATGATCAATCAGATCAGCAATTTATTGATGCTCTAACATAGATTTCTAAAATGGATTGTGGTGAACCATCCCTATTAAATAAGTGCCTATTCCTTTCCACTGACTGCAAAATCAAGGGAGAGTGACTAGTTTAAATACAAACATTTACATTAGTGAGATGAACTTCACTGTCAGAGACAAGAGGCACTACAGCTACCTCTGAGAAGCAGGCGGATAGATTCACAGAAGCTAAGCTATCATGGTTATGGTGACAGAAACAGGCATAAGGGAAGAACGAATGAATTCCCTAACTTTCCTCCCTCTAAATGCAGGGAGATGGGTAAAGTGTAATGTGTAGCCACATATGTGAGCCCTGGTGTTTTGTACTGCTGCACAGGCCCCAGCAGAAACCATGGCAAGGCATGCCTGCTTTACCCTCTATGTTCCTCACTGAAAAGGAATGAGACTTCTATAAGATACTATTAAGAATTGTTTTTCGTACCATACATTTTGGGTCTCGTTAATACTCCTGGGGAGTCTTTTTCCCCTGCCTGGATCCACATCAAGTCTGTTTATAGGGCACAGATATGCTAAAATCCAGTTACAGTACTTCAACCCATGCCAAGGTTGGTTTGAGAAGGTAGAGCTATGGTGTGAAGGCATTTAGTGGGTTTGGAGGTCTGGCATTAGTACCATTCTGGTGATGCAGCCAGAAATCTCATGAGGAATGGTTTCAATTCCTGAAATAAAGAAACAGTTTTAATTCATTTAATTAAATAATGCCCTTCTCATGCAAATTTCCTCCCAGAGACAAAGGAATCATCGTTCTAAATTGCCTACAACCACAGGTATTGAACATAGCTGGCTATATTTGTCCTCTCTGGTTCACTGAGATATTTTAAAGCAGTCTCAAGAAGCATTCCAGATTGTTAAAAAAAACATAGAAAATAAAATAAATCTGACTTTTTAATTATTAAACACATCTATTGCTTTACAGTTACTTAGTTAATTGGATGCCTGCTACTTTGCATTAAAATTGTGTTCAAAAGGGTATTTATATTATTACTGCTTTAAAACTCTGAGTTAATCCATGCTTTCCTTCACTGAAATCAGCCCAAATCATTGAAATCAAATAAGCAGCACAGAGGTTCACAGACTTAGTATGGAGAGGGATGATATTATCAGACTTCTGAATGATGTAGCACATTTTGAAGAAGCAGATGTTTCTAATCCCACAAATACACTTGAAAAACATCCTTGGGTCTCGCAACAATATCTGGTATTTACAATACTTATGCTATGGCCAAGTAAAATAAAATTTAATTATAACTAACCAGAATGTTGGGAAGACTAACCAGAATAAATTTAGAGGACTACTTAGGCTCAACTCAAGGAAGAATTAAAATTTTTCTCACAAATATTACCTTCTACGGGTGGTAGCCCCATAGTTTGGTCCACTTGAAATGAGGCTAATGAAACACGAAGCTATGTTACAGGGAATGGTCCTGCACTCTGAATTTACAAACTTGAGATCAAATGGGATTGAGCCTATCAGGTTGATAACACGCCAATACACTTTTGTTTGTACCATATAGTTTCTTTGAGTTCATTACATTTATTATTCATAAGGACATGTTGCTCTTATTCCACCTTTTGTCATCTTCATGCCTTGGCACTGTTGCAACAGCCAAAAGGGGAACTTCACCTGAGAAGGTGAAAATCTTCACAAGCAGAGATCAGCAAGTATCTAGGCATCAAAGATGCTTCAGAACTTTTGTCACTAGATGTTTCACTGTTAGTCTGTCACACTAACATTTTAATTTTTCATGTATTACTCTTCTATAAAACATTCTGAATGTTGAGAAGATGAGGACTGAAAGGAGCTTCTTTGAACAGGTATCAAAGTTTGGTTTGGTAGAGATAAAAAGGGGGCAAATAAACTTTTAGATGACAAAGCAATTAGTTTCAGGGCATAAGTGGCTGTAAAAGTCAAAAACTTAGTACTGTAATTCTTAATGAACTTTTGGATTTGGTATACTTTGGTGACATTGCTTTTCCCTGCTGTATGATTCAAGGGTTATTGAATCTAAGTAGGAACTGATTTCCCTGAAGGTGCTATCATCACCCAGCACAATTAGTCTGGTAACAAATGAGGACCCCAGTTCATCTTGTTGGACATTTACAATTTTATCATAGAACATTTCAGGTTGGAAGGGACCTCTAAAGGTCATCTACTCCAGCCCCCGTGCAAGACTGAGGAAAAATATACTATATGTCAATAAAAATTGTATCATGGTAAAGAATGGCACTGCTGCCCCCCCACCCCCCTTTATGAACACACTATCTCCCCCCCTCCCCTTTATGAACACACTATTATGTACATATATTTGAAAATAAGTGTTTAAACCCTATACATGCACTTAAACATGGAAAACAATTGAATGAAGAAATATTTGGTTTCAGGTAAGGATTGAGGATTGCAGTGCACTGCAGAACTATCTTATATTGTGTCTATCACAGGGCTGTAAAGTTAAAATTGAAAGTAATAAAAGCACTGGAAGAAGTGCTGAAGAGATTTACGCAAAGCAGAGAATAAATTTTCAGCTTTGGTTTGGATGGAGAACAGATGGAGAATCAGTGAAGTAGAGAGATATAAGACGACTGTTCTATTAAGCACAAGCTGTACAGAAAATTTTTGCACAAACAATGACAAAAGCATGTGGAAAGATAGTTTGTACTAAATGAGTTGAGAGACAGTAGGCTATGAAAAGAAGAAATGCATTGACTATGAAGCATTCACCGTCCTCCACAAGTGTTATTTTTGTAGGGCCAAATTCGATCAGTTTAGAAAAAAGGGAATTGTTCAGATCACCTAAATTTCATGAAAGCACTAGCCCCCTCTTTTTAGACTCCTAATTTCACCAGCAGAAAGGACAGATTGTTCTAGAAGAATTATAGGACTACTGGTGCTATGTTCCTGTCCAGAGTCACCCCACAGGGGAGTCTGTCTTCTGTAATTAGAACAGAGGAAAGCTAGGAAGACTAAGAGCTTAAATAAGAAGTCAAAGCAGAATGACTATACTCAGTATGCCACACTAGTGGCTCTCAGAAGACTAAATGGTGTACCAGCTCCTCCAACATTTCCCCTGTGGGGAATAAACAACATACCAGAAAGTCTAAATTTCCATTTTAATTACTCTACATCTTTATCCAGTGCTTTTATATGCATCCTAGTGTACATTTAAGAGTTGGTATATCTTTACTTAAAATCTGCTTCAAAGTTAAAACTTCTCTTAGATTTTCCATTACTTGGCTGCTAAGCATGCAGCAGTCTGCTTTACTCTTCATGCTTCCTTGTATTGACCCACTCCTTGGGAAAATGCAAACAACAGAAGTTCTAGATGCCAGACAGGCTGCTTTTTTTTTTTGATTTTGGAAAGAGTTTTGTAAGAAAAATGATAAAACAATATAAAAATTCAATGCAAGAAAGTAAAAGTCAGCTGAAATTCTGTTGGCCAACCAATGATGCTGACTTTGCTGTCCTTCATAATAGCTAAAAAGTGAGAGATCACTGTGGGAAGTATATAAAGTAGGCTCTGCATGATCCTCAACTAGGCCTTCATCTTTTCCTCTACTACTACAGAATATTATTCTCTATAGTTAAAGATAACAATAAGTATCATTTTCCTGTAATTTATTTTCAATCACTGAAATAGTATGACTAGTACCATCAAGCCTAACTTCCTTTCTCCTGATTCTTATTTTTACCTGTTTTCTCAGCTCGGACAATGAAATTATTTTTAGCCATTCCGTGTTTTCCTATCTTAACAGAAAACTACAAATATTGGACCACTTTCTCTACCCAATATCTGGCTGAAGAGTCCTTTCTATAGCCCAAGACAGTGCCAATTATTCTTGACTAACTTTTGACAGATGTTTATCATCTAGCTTGTTCTTCAAAAAACAACATCTAGTACCAGATTGCAATTGTGAAACAGTTCAGACCTTTAGACCCCCACCCATCTGACCTAATTTTTAAGCAGATTGAGTCAGACAAAGTAAACTCCAGGGGTTATGCAATTTCACACCCGAAAGTACAAATTTATTTTCCGTTGTCCCACACAACAGAAATTACCTTAGGTACTAGTGTTTTATGTTATTAGATTTTTTATATGTTTATATACATGTTAATCAGTCAATATTACAGCTTCATTTCTCTAACAGCACTTGAACAATCTGTATGTTAAATGCAAACCTGCTCTGCTGAGATCCAATACTTCCCTGCTGGTGCTATTATCTAAAGGGACAAGTAGAGGACTGGCATTATCTCCCAGCTAATGACATTTGGGGACCTCTCATATGAGTTTCCGAAGTGCGCAGTGCAATTCAGCCTCCACTTGCAGCGAGCCAATACTGTCCTTGAACTTGATGCTTCCCTTTCCTCCACTAGTATTTGACACAAATGTGTGAACAGCCAGGTGTGATCAAATGTTGGGAGGCATGTGGTGACAAAGTTCAGTACTGGCACAGAACGATTTCCTGCACAGAAGGTGACATTTGCGGCGTTATACCAACTTGCCAGTCAAAACCATTAGTATTCTGCAACCTCTGTCCTCTGGCAAGGGTCCATCCTACATGTCAGCAGGCACCATGATATCTTAACAGACAAGCAGGCAGCCAGGAGAGCAGCACATCTAAACGCCACAGCATAATACTACAGACAAAAATGAACCAAAACTCCAGACCCCCAAATTAGTTCACTTCAAACCATTAGTTCACTTCATAGACAACAGTCCCTTCCTTCAAATCAAACAGACTTAATGCACTTCAAAAATATAAAAGGCAGTACAGAAAGACACAGTTCACACACATTACTAAAAAAATTAGTACAAAATTCACAGTAATGTAAGAATTTCAGCAATCAAAAACCAAACTTTTGCCATGTAAGAAAAGCTCTGGTGTCCTAATTGAAATTTAGCTGTGGGATGTTGAGGGGAAGTTTTCCACAGCGATACTGGTAAAAGGCCTTCCCGTTCTCCACTGACCCCTGTTCATTCATCTTGCAGTCACTGGATGGAATCCATGGACCCCAAAATTTACATGGCTAAAAACACCTACCAAAACACTTTTAAAATTGGATCCATTTCTCAGTTCAACCTACAGCTCAGCTGCACAGTCGTGCCAGCATATTGGATAAGGCATCATCATTCTTAACTCACACCAATGAATTACTAATGCCCATTGCCGTCATCTCATACATTTTTATCTATCAGTGAATTCTGTGTCTGTGTAATTATCAATAAGTTCCTTTTTAAATTTAACACTTCAGTGCATTTTACGCTAATTGCATTTCTTTATGTTTTACCTACCCCAAAGAGCATAACCAAAATTAACAAACCATTGACAATTTGGTTTTTAAGTATGATACTAACTGTTTTCCTAATTATCCTTCCCTCAGAAACCTAGTTCACCTAAAAATAAGTCAAATAAATAAAAAAATTGTAAGTAAAAATACTGGCTCCACTGCAAACTTGTGTCAAAATTTCCCTTAAATTTCAAACAAGTCACGATTTCACACCCAGTTTGTAAATATTCTTTGCTCCTGTCACTTGTATACAGCCTGTCATCTCCGTTTCCATGTCTACCTTTCCTTATTAGCATTTTATTTAGCTATCCGTGCTATTGTTATCAACACAAAATGTAGCCACACTGCTCTACCTCAACACTCTGTTATCTCAAAACACTTGTACCTGTTAATAGCATAGAAGAAAACTGTGCGTGCTAACAGTGTGCCTGAAATGTAGGATTAACCTAAGAAGCAGCAAAGATGAAAGTGGTGCTTTTGCAGATTAGTTACATAAAAGGAAAATAGAAAGCGCAACAGTAGGAGATAGAAGTATCTAGGACTGAATCGTACACGGCCACAAGAAAGGGTTCTCACAGCAAGACACATCTGTTGAGAAGGAGAAAAGATGTCTATGTGAGGTGGCACATGTAAAAGGGAACTCCAGGTGCCTACTAGGAAGATTAAGACTTGAACAATCTCTCTCACATGATATTATTAAATATCTGTATGGATGTGATTTAGCTTGTATATTAGCTTGGCTCTAGACTAACCACGATTACAAGGATGTGTCATTTAAAAGAAAACATCATTTTTCTGAAGAGGTATGTCCTTGGAAAGATTATTTCAAAGGAACACTGTCATATCAAAAATCCTTATTTACAACATAATTATTTTACCCAAATCAATTTTAAAACAGAAGGACTCTGAAAAGCCTATCTCATTTTTAATACACACCATGTGGTTTTGGTTCTGCATGTTATTTATTGTACACAACAAACTGTGCAACTAGTCAGGAGACTGATTTTGAGTTCCTCACACCTTCCCAGCAGTGCAAGTACAGTAGATTGACACAGAGTTTTATGTTAGTGGACTGCAGGGTCCACTTTCCTGCCTCAAAGCAGAGATTTAGACTATTCATGGTTTATGTCCTTTGCCTTTTGCAGCTGTCTGTCAAACACTTGAAAACTGTTACGTCCATTATGTCTCCCTTTAGTCTTCTTTTCTGTAAAGAATACCACTCCTACAGTTTCTGTCAGAGACATCCAGCCTGGACCTCTTGTTTCTCCGCCCTGTGCTAGCATTCGGTATCTCTCTTAAACTGCAAGAGTTGGTAGAATTTAGTTGAAGGCCTGTTTCAGACTGAAAGAGTGCTAGTGTAGGAATTTACATGTAGAAAAAGTAGGCTGTCACATCGTGAACAACTGTGGGGGGTGACAAAACATCCCTGCATGAGTTTTCTACACCGGCCATGACTTCCTCCCAGTGTAGATAACAATCACCTGTTTGAAAACTGATTTAGACAACAGCCTTTGTTTCCTTTGTCCCCCCAACAACCAGGAAAGTGTTGGACCTGGTGAAGTCCAACCTGCTAAGGCAGCTTCGTGGAGTGGAAACTGTTTCAGGAGGTGAAGTGTGGTAACTACTGCTGCAGAGAAAAGCAGTAATTCCCCCTCCCTTTGTCATTGTCCTAATCCCACAGATTTTCACCAATCCTCTCCATTCCTCAAAGCCTGGAGCCACAGGGAACCCCCTGCAAGAGCTTGTGTTACAGAGCACAAAATACAGCATTGCCTACTCTACAGAAATACTGTGACCCCTTCTGGCTTTACTCAGCCAAGCAGAACAGACAAGATCCTCGCGTGTCTCGCACACAATGATCCTGTTCACACATCCCACAGTGATGCCTGCTGCCTTGTAACAGCATGATACTGACTTGGGTCTAGGTAATTTTCTGCAAAATTGCTCCTCTTATATTATCTTTCTCACTTATCACCTCCCAAAATTAAGAAGAACTATTTTTAATCTAATAACAAAAAGCACATAAAATATCTGTACCTTTCAGCTACTGATCTTGGGCTTTACCACATCATATTTTAGGAGTCTAAATTACATGACAGTGCCTCATTAAGTTTTCACATTAAAAAATATGATGATGACATCAACTTGGTCATTCAGTAGTGTCTGTAACCTGGATCAAATATGTGGGGGTTATAAATGATACTTTTAACAAGGAGTATCTTCAAATTATTCTTTTCCCTTATAACATTATGCTCTTTGAAGGTGTTTATATTCAATAAAAGCAAATAAAAAGAAAACAAGGGAGTGCATAGGGAACCGGTACGACCAGCTACATGACTGTCACCCCATCACATCCATTTCACCTTCTTTCCCTGCCATTTTTCCCCTCTAACAGGTACTCATAACTCTTCTTTCTCAGACTGGCCAATATTCTCATTAATGTCGTGTTTCAAGCTAATTTGAAAAGCAGATGCCCAAATCATAGAACAAATTAAGTTACGGTAACGCAAATCTGTTCTCAGTGCAGGGTCTGCGAACAGATTTGTGAGACTGTTCAGTGTTTAAGGATAAGCCTGATTCAATGTAAGCACATATTTTTAAAAGACAAACCATGTGCTTTAAATGAGCTTGACCATAGGAAACGACATCTATAATTTCAGCTTTTTAAATGCTTTTCCTTGCGTAATTTCATTGCCCCACTTTATGCCTTATACACATCTCCTAAGGGGTTCTGCATTCATTTAAATCCCTGAAGCAACAGACACATCCTATGTATCTGCAGTAAACAGCCTGAAAAGTCCGGGGGGGGGAAAAAAAAAACAGAAAAAAAACCAAGATATGTTTATTAGCATTACAGCTACTGAGAAATAACTGCTGTGGCTATGTGCATCATGGCTGTGTGACTAGCCACGGCGAGTGGCTGCTGGCCAAGTAACCCACAGCAATTTTCACGCTGTTCTACGTCATGAAATAACCAGCCTGTGGTTATGCAAATAAGATACACACTGTTGGGCATGGAAATAAACATCTAGGTGTAATAATAACTACCTACACACCATCCTGGCACTGTGGTAGGCTGAGAAAATTCCAATCAACATATTATACAACTGACCGTATTTTACAGATTTGCAAATAACTACTTGTTTTGCTGATATTTTTGGCTCATTTGTAGAACTCAATTAGCACTTATACATATTAGAGAATTTACATGATGAAAATAAAATAATTTTAAAATATTTACTTCTATAATTATAGCCATAGGAAGCAAAAATAAACATTTAATGTGAAAATATCTTCTGAGGCATTCTAAAGTCTCTCCACCCGATGAAACAATTTTGAAATGTTTATTTCTCTATATTACTCTGGATGGTCAATTTAAGTTTATATAAAAAGAGCAAGATGTGAAATCATTACTGATACACAAGACTCTTGTGACATTACAGGAATATAATTACACTCGGCAAACTCTCACTGTCTAGTAAAGCCCTCTGGTGGCTAAATCAGCCTTAAACACAAGGGGAAGAGCTCAGAGCCAGATCCCCGGTACTGGGCACCGAGTAATATGCTACACGGATGAAACACCTCACTATAAGTTTTTTTTATGTATTTATAAATGGCTTGACAGCACTTTTAAACCACACCACCATCAACCTAAGGCATACCATTTTTCAGTGACTCTTATTTGTTATCTAGAGGGAGAACGAGATTGAAAGCACAGGCTTCGTCTTCCCCTCTCCGACGCACAGGACCAAGCCTTCTATGCCAATAACTGCTGCAGCACAGCGCTGGAGGTTCAAGCATAGGCAGCCCTGTAGAAAGAAGGGAAATGAACTGGAAAACTGGAAAACAACTCTTACCAACCCACCAGGTGTGACACAGCAGAAACTCCTCTTGCTGTTCCCTTCCTACCGCTGTGCTAAGTGTGTACTCCCCAAAGCTAAAAGAACAAAAGCAAATAAAATGACCGTCATCGCCATCTCTCAAGGAGAGCTCATCTCTGTTCACCTCTCTGAGAGGCGTAATACGCCAAGGCCCTAACCCTGAAAGTATACTAATATATATTGTGAGCATAAGAGTAGATTTCTACAGGAAATTTTTCAGATGTCCTTCCTTTTCAATTCTGGGCTAGTTTTAGATTGTTCTCTCTACAGTCTGTTGTTAACAACAAAGAAAAAAAGAAAATAGAGAGGAGAAACCAAAACAATGTTTGTTCAGTTTCTGATAAATTCTCATACACCTGAGCACGCGTATTTGTGGAGCAGCACAGAAAAGATGACATTTGGGTCCACTGCCTATCTTTCTAAACTAAAAATGTAACCTTGGAAATCTATTATTATCTCAGAGCCCCTTTTTAAAAATTATTTACTGCAACTCACAGCATCAAGCACCTGAAGCACTGGCAGAAAATACAACAGTTCAAACAAATGCTATTCTCCACCCACAGCCATCCCTGTCTTTATCGCACAGCCGCTTCTCTTTTGCTGATAAAGCTTCCAAAGAAAGCTGGAAACTAACTACTTCCAGTTTGAACAGCAGGAACTTCTCTTCCAAAAACCTTTTCCAGTATAATCACGTGAAATAAGAGTTCTTACTCCTTGCAGTCTTTAAAACACACCAAGCTATCTTTCAGCATCTTGCAGGTGCCCTGTCAGGTATAAAACATTTATGCTGAGCTTTATTGGATGGAGACAGCACATCCAATTTTACCTTATAGCCCACAGATGCGTAGATATCCTCACCTGCATCGCAGGTCATTGAATTTATTCTAAAATCCATATACTGAGCTCAGAAATTTGTCTGTGCCTGCCAAAAAATCTACATTTAAATATGCCCCTGAGAGTCACCAAGTTTTAACCTAAAGACACCCGTTGAGGATCTGCACTGTTGGTAGCTTGTTCTAGGGGTTGATCAAACTCACAGCTTTGTTTTACTTACTTGAGTTCATCCCTGACTCTTATTAAACCTTCCTTCACTACCTTAAAGAACTCTTTAGTTCTGATTTTTTTTTCTCTGTAAAGGCACTCATGACAAGTCACCACGTAGTGTTCTTCTTTCAGCAAGTATGAGTGACTTACATATTTGACCTTGCAACCATTTCAAGCCCCCTTTTTTTTTCACACCTTTGGCAGCAATTTAAGGCATCTTTGCCAGAGTTTCAATATGCCATCAAAAGTATGGGTTTCAAAAACTGTACGATAAGCAGACTGCTCTGCAGTACAAAGTAGTGACAAGGTGGCACAGTCTTGCAATATAATTAACTTTAACAAGGCCTCAGAGACTTAGAAGCTATACACAATGCAATAAACCAGGATGAAAGCAGTTGTATTGGAGTACTGTATTATACTTTCTTCACTTAAGTGTGACCTCCCAAGGAAAAAAAAAAACAAAACCCAAACACGAAAGGAAGCAGGCACATATCTCATTTTACAACTTTATCTCATGTAGAAGGATCCAAATAACCCTTGAAATCTGCAGGCTTTGCATTCAGAGCAGTGGCTATCTTCTGGGTTGTAGAATCTATCTACCTTATCACTCTCCAGACCTGCGGGAACAGGGGGAGGGGAAGGTGAACTGGACCAGCAAGGCCAGGCCAGTCACAGGGCTGAAGGCTGAGCCACCAGGAACCCTCACAGGATGTGATACCCATCCATATGGGTATCACAGAATCATAGATTGGTTAGAATTGGAAGGGA
>VZRU01009186.1:332-25265 GCA_013398155.1 Pedionomus torquatus
GGAAACTGGTGCTATATCAGCACCAAAAGTTATTTCTTGCGGCAGCGAAGCACTCAATACAGCTCTGGCTGCACACCCTACCTCTGGACAGGGTTTCACTGTACTGTTCCAAGAAAGCATACCTTGCAAATGGAGCTGTTTTTAACAAATTAACATCTCAATTTGCTGAAAGTTGAGTAATAAAGTCAATAAAACAGCCATTTGTTTCTATAGAAACTAACATCTTGGCTGAGATTGTACCAAGCTTTGATTTATTTTTTTTTTACTGGAATTTGCTGCTTTTGCAGCCTGCTCTTGCTTATTTTCAGGAAATCAGAAATTTAGAAAACCGGCTTGGAATTTTTTAGCATGTGAGGAATGCTGGCAATCACGTGGTAACGGTACAAAAAAAATTTCTAGAACCTAGTGCAGTGAGTTATAATTCATTGTGAGGCTGTGTAATCATAAACCCATGCCAGCTCAGTTTGCTCTTCCACTGTCAAATCTAAGGAATTTTGCAACTTCCCATTTGCCATTCCCCTTTCTTTCCTGGCTCTTTCTCCAGCATAGCCAAAAGGAGTGAATCCAAGAGTCAGCTGATGTAGCTGCTTGCAGCCCAAAGATGTGGGGAGTTTGTGAAGTTGTGTTTTTTCAGTACAGCTATCATTAGCATCAGGAAATCTGGTAAAGAGAAGAAATACTCAGCTGATGTGGCCCAGCTTTCTTATTCTCAGACACTTATTCCCCATGTGTTCTGTTCTCAAGTGACAGTGATATTCAAATGGATTCAAGAATACAAATAAGTAATTTAGCTTCTAAAAGGAAAATCCAAACAGATGGAAACCACAAGGCAAGGAATAGGACTCACTGTGATTGGTAGAAATAGTGAGATGGCAGCAGCTGCGCTTTTAAAAATGGGTAGTGCCATCATTTACCTTTTTTCCCTGTTAGAATAGAAGAAAGACTTTTTAGATTATTTAATGCTGCATTTGATTGTACCAAAGCTTGTTAGTTGTATCCTGCTTTTTTTTTTTCTTAAACATAAGTCTTTGTGCTTTCCCTGAAAACGTATGTTATTTGTTGCAGTGAGAGATTCTTCTAAGCTGCCTTGACCTCAGTCATTTTATAATCACTTGAGTGTTTTAATAAGCTCCTGCATCTCAATTTTATTATTTTTTCCCAGACAAAAATAAATATTAGCCTTTCACAATCTTTTCCATTGAGTAGGAAGATGGGGCACGTGAACTTCTGCAGTGGGTCTTGTTGCATCCTTGGGAATACTTCCAGGAATTTTTGGTAGGGTTTGGGAAGCTCCAGATGTTGGGATCAAGATCTAGTTCTCCCAAGCATTTACATTTCCAAATAACATGAGTTGTTTGGTGCAGGTCTCTTGTGGGCTAGGCATAAGGAAGAGATTTCCATTACTCTCTTCCTTCCACCCTTCACACGCAAGCTTTAAAAGTTAATGGGATATGGAAACCTATTAGATAAAAGATAGGAAAAGAGCTGGAAAAGCCCAAAGGAGCACACATCTGTTAGGAATCAGCGGTCTGCTGCTGGCATTTCCAAATAATCCTTTTCTGTAGCTTTATTTACATTATGACTGAACTCCGGTTTTAGCCATTGCCTGTGGCTGTGCCAGTGCAAACGCTCAGCATAAGCAAAAATGAAAAAGAAAAATTAAAATTGATTCCACTGGAACTTGCGCTTGGAGCCAGAATAAACTGGAGTAGTGCAAATGTCAGCTTTTGTTCACTCTAAGAGCTTATATGGCTGTCTAAAATGGCAACTAATCCTAAGTGTAGATGAGAGGACACAAAACCAGGTGTTCAGCTGACCATGTTGTTATTCTGACAGGAGTTTGTAACAGTGGAAGTTCCAATGTGCTGTCAGATGCACCTGTACTTCTCTAACAAGGACATAAGGCTGCATCTTACTGGTTGACTTTGGGAGAACCAGTGAGTGGTAACGCATTGAATGCCTGTCTTGGCCGCTGATATGTGTCTTAGAAGATAATCATGCAGGTAACTGGGTTTGCTGGTCCTTCAATTATCTGAAATGATTCCAAATTAGAATTGCTTTCTGATAGTAGAACTGCTTGTTCTTGCAACTTCTGTTTTTTGAGAACTTCAAAATAAAAGACTTTTCCTAAGTCCTCTGGGTTGTCTGTTGGATGGCACAGCATCTGATACTGAAACTGCATTTAAAAATTCATGTTTACCAAGTCACAGAACAAAAAATAATGAAGAACCCATCTAGATTTTCTTTCTCTACCAAATGCATCTTTGAAACAGAATTTCTGTCTTGGCCTAAGAGGTTCCATTCTCTGTGTTGCACAACTCCTTGGTGTGTAGATGGTGCTATTTTTGGGCCTACTGATAAAGCAGCAGCTTCCTTAAGAAGGTGCAGCTATAAATACACCAACACCCAACCAGCAGAACAAGTTCCTTTCTGGTGTACTTGTCTGTGTGAGAGTTTTTGCCAGATTGAAAATACCATATAAAGTAACTGCTGTGGGATCATTGCCGTCGTGTCTGAAACTGGGTTTTGATGAGAGTCAGCATTTCCTGACATTTTCAGGCTGGTAGAAGCATATGGGTTGGAAGAGACCTCTGGAGGTCATCTCATCCAGCCTCCTGCTCCACTAATGTCCAGTTCCAATGAATCAGCAACTTTCCCATTGGAAACAGCTTCTGAATAGTGTGCGTTGGGACAGGCTTATTCCTGACCTCTCGTTAAACTCGGTTGGTGGTTTGCACAGCAGGTTGTTAGTCCTCGAGGAAGGGGACCTGCTGGAGATGGGAGAACTGGGGTGTGTGGGGACTTTGCGCTGTAAACAGTGGAAGCAGATGCAGTGGTGCAGCACAGGTGTAGCACAGGTAGTGGTGCCTGTGGCTGATGGGGTGAGCTGAGGTCGGGGAGGAGGCCCTCAATAGAAGAAAAGGCTTTAGGCAGCTGAGGAGAGCCCCTGTACACGCTTTCCAGGCTGTTAACTCCAGATGTCAACAGAGATGACATCAGGCTGGCAGCCTAAGATTGTATTTTGCTGTGGAGGAAATGAGGCCAGTGTTCCTGGAAATGTCAACGAGAATGCTGTGCAGAAGACTGCAGCTTCGAGATTATTCCCGAGGCTGAGCCAAAGTTCTTGTAGCAAGCAACAAAAAGACATTTTGCTTCCAGCACTTGGTGCCACAGACTGAAGCAAAGTGAGTCCATCTCTGCCTCTTGGTCTCCCTCCCTTTAGATGTAGCCTAAGAGTAGGTCTTTTGGGGCTGGGGACACCGGGCTTTTAAACTACATAGGTGTGTTTTGCTGCACAAGCACATGCGTAGTTTGCAAGTTAACATGAGAAATCAGAGAATTCCAGCCCCAGAGGACTGTGCTGCCAGCCACTTGCATTCTGCTGTCCTGGGCCACATTTTGTCATGCTCCTGTCCCAGATTGTCATAGCCTGACTTTTTTTTATACCTTGCTTTATTTATGACAGCTGAAATTTCATCTTGATGCCAGGTATCACGTGTTTATATTCTCGTATTTTCTAGCTGGTACCTGGCTGTCAAGCAAAGAGGTCACTAATGGAAAAATCTCTTGTCTTGTACACAAAAGGATGCTGCTCTTTACAAAGTATTGCTTAAGGCCACAGAAGAGCATGTAGCTTACTAAGGTTCATAACTGATGAAAACTTGTTTTCCATGCTTTTTTTTTTTTTTCTCACAGTGGATTCTTCGGAGTCTAATAGTGCGCACACCATTTCTCTCTTCCCTGTGGATTCTCCAGTGACTATAAAGGTTAAGCTCTGCTGGGGTCTTCCCCTCAGCTGCAGTACTAACCGATTCTCCTGCCCTCTCTGATGCTTGGGTCAGTTAAGCTAACAGAGACTGAGACCAGAGCCTCATGTCAAAAGTTGGCCAACAGGGGTTCATGTGTTCAGAAGTTAAAATGGTGAGCTAGACACTGACACACAGCCTGCTGATATAACACTTGCTACTGCACATGGCCTGAAATATGTGTTTAAAATCAGGCAATACTGCAGGTACCTGATCTCCTTTTCCCTTCCTTGTCTGAGCTGCTCGACATTTCCTCTTCCTGGCTCTGCAGTGAAGGACTCCCAGGATAGAAATTAGCATTCTGCACCTCTGTTTCCTTTCTTTGATATGCAGTGAGGGTTACTTTCTTCTGTTTAGGGCAGCTTGTTTTGGCAGATACCTCACTTGACACCCTTGTTGTAGCCCCTTACTTATGTCCTTCTCTTTCAGCTCCCGCTGAGACACTTCTGAACACTTTCTGACTATGCATCCAGGACATCTCTTCTTGTCCAGGCTCAACCACAAAGTTTACATGATGGCTTTTGTATGTGTAGACCAGACCTGTCTGCTGACAAATGCAGTTGAGCATGGCAAAAGGAGCTCACCAGGCATCTATGCAGGAGCTGAACCTTCTGGGAACAGAGGCCATGGACAGCCACCTCATGCCACCATCCCTGGAAGGCAGTGTTGGGAGAGCTCGCGTGTACAGTGTACACGGCAGGTGGCTTTGTGTTGGTTGTGTAACTTGGACAGGTGTTCCTGTGCAGGCAGCTGAAAAGCAGAGTTGTGCTCATTTATATCAGAGCAGCTTCCTGTAAGCTCCTGGTAAGAAAAAACAGAATTTGTTTGAACTTCAGCAACCTAAAAGGTGGGCACGTGGCAGGTTGTGTGGGTTCCCTCTGGAATTCCCTCTCCTGCTCATCTATCTGCAGGCTTCCAAGAGAGCCTGGATGATTAACTGGGACAAAACAGGGTTTTTGTTTCCTTGTTAGTTCCATTTGGTTGGGTTAGTTACTCTTGCCTTAACCATATTTACCTTCAAAAATGTCTGTTTTGAAAAAAAATACCTCTATAAATTGTGAGGGTGAACTGTATTCACAGCAATAATTCTGTGCGGCCCTTGATTCATGTACTACCTTCTGAAGTCATTGCAGAGTAAATTTGTTTCTGGCAGGGAAAAGAATGAAGACCTTCCAGGGCAAAAGCAAGTGAATTATCCCATGAACTCTACTGGGGCCAGGATTTACCTTTCTGTGTAGTAGTCTACTTGTTAGCTGCTGTTCTGCTGCTGTCAAATGGTCACCTGTCATGGGCAGCTATTTATAATATAGAAAAAAAATAGTAGATAGTTCTTCCATTTGGTTTTAATTCCATATGAAAAATTATTAAAATTTTAAAAAATAAAAATCTAGAGGAGTCAGCTGTAGCATAAAGCAGTGGGTGCTGAGTGCCCAAGCACCCACAGTGCTGCATTTTGAGGTGTTTTGTGTGGGCCGGGTCTAGGTGTGACTAATGAACTGAACAGCCACAGCTTCTATGGAGGCTGTGCTGCACTTGGGGAACACAGGTTTCCATGGGATTTACCAAGGAGGAAACCCCATGGAAACCCCAAAGGAGTACAGGTTGTGTGCTCTCAGGCTGTTTCGCAGTGCGAACCAGAGGAGGGTGGTGAGAGGGAGATGAGTTTCAAGCCCAGACCGCTGATTTGAATGATAACACAGGCACACAGAGAGAAAACTGAGCTCCTCGTGAAATAGCCCCCAGGCAACCTCCATTTAGAGCTGGCATTTTAAGCAACACTGAGGCTGTGTTACTTGAGAAGCAATAAACAGTGGCTGTTTAGAAGAAATTTGGCTTCTGCAGAATGAGTGTACACAGAGGCTGCAAGTTCACCATCCCTTCTGAAATTGCTCTTCTATGTTTCAGCAGCCAGAGCCTCCCATCACAGCTGTGCCAACATGGTTACAAACACAGCTCTCCAGGAGCGACAACATCCTCATCCCTTGGACCACCCCATGCCCTTTAAATGGTGGGGTTTGCTCTCAAGAGAGATCTCACCATTCTGCTAAAAATCTTGTGAGCTTTTTTCTTCTTTGTTTTTCCCCCCTTAAATCACTAAGGACATTTATATAGAACAGGACGGCTGTTTTTTAACTGTTCCTCCATGTGCCTGTAGCACATTCCCAATCTGAGAACATAATTGCAGTGGGTCATCACAACCAGCCACAGAAGGGATTTAATGTAAATAAAAATAGATGTTGACTTAACATGAAGAGAGACAGCTCTAACAGATGAAATAAAGTTTTAGGATTTTTATAGTGACTGAGCGTCAGAGATGAAAAGGAGGAAAAATCCACGTGTAGTGAGGTCAGTGGTCAATAGGAGATCCATTACACAGAGATCTGTGGTGGGCACTGCTTTGGTAGTTAACGTTTACCTTCAGTGCAACCAACAGAGAAAAGAAAATCTGAATTAACAGTCTAGAAGGCTTTTTTTTCCCCGTTGCAGTGTAGGAGGAAAGGGACACAGTTAATTGATGAATGAACATCTTGTTGTGAGTAACTGCAATTGCAACACTTGTCTGGTGTACATGCCTGCGTATGTGTCAGTGCATACTGGTATAGACAGAGAGATAGTTAACATGAAACTGCAGGCAGGTTTGCAAATACCGAATTACTTGCTACTAACTGCACATACAGGTAGTTTCACTTGCAATGAATGTTGCCTACTGCTATAAGCTGGGGTGAGTCGGGGTGTTTGTGAATTTATCAGGCTTTAATTATTTGGGCTGAAATGCTTGGTACTGCATATCTGCCTTTGCCAATTTTTTAACAGAAATGTCAAGTAAAAGGTTTAGCTATTATTGCAAAAGGTGAAGATAGAAAAAGATGGCCCTAAATCACCTTTGAAACATTTTATTGGAAACTGTGAATCTGAAGGAGGGCCATCAGTATATTACCACTTGCAGGAAGCTTCAGATAAAATAGTTTCACCTAAATTTGGGTTATGAGCACTGGGCAGAAAAAAAAATGAACTAAGCATGCCAGGTAGAAACTTGATAGCACTTGGCAGATCTGTTCACTCAGGATTACATACCTACCCTTGTCCTTTTTCACGTACAGCTTGTCCTGGCTACCTAGACCCAGCTAGATTTGCCTAAAGCTGTTCCGAATGTGGTACCTTCCAGCTGGCAGGGGAGGAGGCGGTGAGGTCTCCTGCTCCTTGGCTGTTCCTCTGGGCAGGACGCCTGCCAGGCACACTGCCAAGGGGAGCTGGCCTTGGGTTGGAAATGTCTTCTGGTGTCCCCTAGCTTTTGGAACTGCGAATCCATGAGCATAAGTGCATTGGTTTGGGATGTCCCATTTAGAAATGCTGTAAATTTTTAAATGCAAAAATCGGAGGTCTGCCTGAGGAATGTACAGAAGTTTGTAGTATGTGAGGCGTTGGGGTGGGAGTTTAGATAGGCTTCAGTCATAACAGCAGGTGATTTTACTCTTAAATACGTATCTTACCCATTTGGCTTCCTCTTTCCTAGGATTTATTCTGCTGCTCTGACAAACTACGCTCAATCGCCAGTTCAGGCTAATAGTCCCTTCTCCTACACTGAAACACATCGCTGCAAGTAGAAGACACCGTGCTTTGTAGCTGTCTCCCAAGATGAGGGAGAGAAGAGATGACAGGTATGGGGCACAGCCCACAAAGACCAGCTCACGGGCTGTAACTGAACTTGGAGTGGGAATCAGATCCAGACAACGGATCTCTGAATTTGGGTGTCTAATCTCCCTCTCCAGTCAGTGGAGGCTTAGTTACAGCAGCAAATGAAGCTGGGAGTGCAATTCAGCTGATGAAACTTAGGTGTCCATCCCCTGGTGAGATGAATCCCTCCTGGCAGTGGGAGGTGGGACACTGAGCTCATACTGATGTGACAACACCTCTGGGTACACATCTACAGCCTGGAGGTAAGCCCATCCCTGATAAGGACATACTGATGACAGGGATTCAGTCTCCTGCTGCTGGCACCGGCTTAAAAATAGGGGTGGGCTGGAGCCCCCTCACAAAGGCTGGAGCTGCTGAGCCCTCGGGATGGTCTGAGTGTGTGTCAGCCAGCTTCAGCCCCAATGTGTGAGGTGGGTGAGGAAGTTAGACCTTATTTAGAGTAGTCAAAATGGCACCGGGAAAGAACACCCGAGGCTCTGCATAAAGAAACGACATCGCTCCGTTAAAATTATTTTTACAACCTCAATTGATGAGTTCAGAAAAATAGACTTAACCGAGCTTTGGTATTATATGAAACGTTAATATCTACCACTTACTTTTGAAGCTACATTTTAGATTTTATTTTCAAGACAAAAGAGTCATTTAAAATTATGCAAATGAGCTGCCAAACGGCAGGCATTATGCAGATTTGTGGAGGCAGGCAGCAGAGTGTTAACCCTCAGTGGTGTGGCTCGCTGTGGAGGGAGCACCACCACAAACTGCACTCACTGTGAATTTGTTTCAACCCTTGTGCTCTCCAATTACAATGTTCCTGTGGTGGGGCCAGGGGTGTGAGGCCAACATAAAGGTTGATGTAGGAGGTGTATTTGCCACGATGTTCACTTTGCAGTCCTGCCCAGCACAAGCTGAACCCGAATCCAGCCTGCGCATCTCAGAAAAGACGAGCATTGTGGCTGTCGGCTGCTGTTTCACAGAAGTTGTTTCCGGAGTATTTGAAGTGACTGTCATGGGAGAAATATTAAATTGCTTTTCAAATGTCAGCAGTGCAGTAACACTTTAAAAACAATTGACACTGTCAGCTAGAAGTCCTTCCAGCTCTCTGGGCTGGCTGGTGTACACAAGATGCAGTAGCAGCCTTGACTTTCTGGAGAGGAAAGCTATTAAAAGAGCTACATGTTGTGCTAATTTGTGGGTTCAGTAGCTCATTATCCCACCCAGCTATAAAGGTGGTAGGAATCCTTTCAGCCAGGAACAGATGGGTTTTGATAGAAATCCAAGGCCTGATCTTCTCTGGAAGTTTGCCCTGATCTCTGCAACCAATGCCAACAGCTGGCATAGCCACATTGTTGCAAACACTAGGGCTGAGCAAGAAATCCAGTGCTTCATACCAGTGAAGTATGGCAAATGGCAGGGGCTTGCGAGTCCCCAAAATGCATAAGGGTGTAAGTGCAGCTCATGTCTGATGGAGGTGCCTGACGCTGGGTAAAAATAGTCATGGTGGCAGCCAAACATGGGGAGAAGGCAGATTCAGGCAGGGTGTTTGTGGCACGGCTGCGTTTATGCCTCAGCTGTGCCCAGGTGGGTACCAAGCCCTGTGAATCCAGGATTTGTTCAGCGGCAGGCAGGAATGGATCCTGCTGAGGGCAGGAGGGAGCCTGGCTGCAGCACTGAGGGACTTGATTTCACATTTCCTCTTGCACTTTGATTGCTCCTGGCTCTCTGCAAGAGAGCCCCCAGAGCAGTAGGGGTGCCAAGGAAAACACCAAGGCACTTGGCATTCACTTTCCAGATGCTAAATGGGGGGGAAGTAAATTTTTCCCCTCTGCTCTCTCTGAACAAATACGCATTTTTGTATTGAATGATTTCAAGTAACAAATAATGTTTCAGCGCTGCTCCAGGAGATAGGGATTCCCTCCTGCATCCTCTTAGAACTCTTTCAAGTCTGTTCCACTCACCAAATTGCTTCCGCACTTCCTTTCTAGTTAGGGTTGTCATTTCAACCTGCCTGTCTGAGCCAGTACAAAATACTGGATAGACACTTCAACATACCCAACCCTGGATGCTATCAGTGAATTTACAGACTTAAAATCTCTGGCTGGTTTTAAACTGAATATACAAATCCATGTGCACAAAGGTTAGCATGGTTTAGCTACTTCGGGTTTGCTTGGTTTTGAGAGTGTTTTTGGCTCAAAAATGTGATCTCTCCCATATTTGGAAAGAGTTGTCCAAAGCACATGATCAACATCTGTTGGTTTCAGTTATGCCAGAGGAGCTCAGCAAGAGTGTAACAGATGCAGAGGTCAAGGAAGAATTGGTCCTATGTATTCTTTTTGTTTTAGAGATGGATTTGAAATTTTCCTATTGCTCATTAATTTAAACAACGAACTGGCAATCTGGTTAGTGAAAAAAAAAAAAAGCAAGAAACCCACCTACATCAGTTCAGGCTTTTGTTAGTTTTGGGGGGAATAGCTGAAAAGGATATAAATCAGACACTGCTGCTGTAGTGTGGTTGCCTTGCTGGCTTAAAAGAACTAAACTAGTTTAAATAGGCAGAAATACTGTTTCATGATGGCCCACATCTCAAAACAAATCTGAGCACAAAGACGGCGGAGAGAAGTTGCTAGGAAACCTCGCAGTGCACTGGAGAAGTTTCGCAGTGCAGGCACCTGTAAGAGAGTCGTCACCACCTGCCAGTCTGAGCATTTCCCAAAAACCACCGTGCAAAATTGTGGTGTGCATTCATTTCCAGAAACAAAGCATCAGGAAATGCCTCACAGCCCGTTTTAAATCTGCAACTTCAGGGGACTGCAAGCCATTGCCAGAACCATCTCTGAAGGCTCGACACAAGGGTCCTGTCCACACTAGTGCTGAAGCCCTGACATCTGTATTCAGGCAAGTTTTGACCAGGTTGCTTTGTTAGGACATGCCTGTGCTCATCTTAATTAGAGTCTTAGGAAAGATCCTTGTTTCCCTGGGCTCTAACCTTGCCCGTGTTAAGATTTCAACAAGGTAGCTTGAAGACAGACTAATGCTCTGAAGGCAGGGCCACCCACTCTCATCTCTTTTGCATTTAGTCTCAGGATGGGTTTCACCAGCCTGCCACCACCCTTCCTCACAATGTCTAAATGCTTGCCCAGTGCATTCCCCACTCCTCCCTGCCCATCTGTCAAGATGACCCATCATAGATAAAGGCCATTAGCACGCAGAAGATGGACCCTGGTATCTCCATTCCTTCAAAGATATGCAATAAATCAAGAGAAACCAGGAATACGTGCTAAGCCTGAGGATGCTTCTTTGAAGAAAGATTCATTTTAAAACAGGGATTCATTATGTGGCAGGGAAGGCACTCTGGAGATGTGACATTGATAGGTGATGCTGATATGTGAAGTGTGGCTGTTACAGGATTTTCCATTCTGGTTTGTCTAGTCCCTTGGCACATAAAAAAAAGGGTAAGATCCAGATCTTCAGTTTAACTTAAAAAAAGCTCTTAAGAAATCCTTTTTTACACAACATATAATTAACGTATGGAACCAGCCCTGGATATTCCTGACAGGTTTAGACTAGCTCTGCACTCAGTGGTCTAGCAGTGTTTGTTAGCTGTGTCCTCGTCTGATCCTGTGGGAAGAAGGGTTCCAAGGCATTCTATAATGGCAGAAAATTTGTTGTTAAAGTGTTTTCTTTCAGTACAGTTTCTGGAACAAGAAAACTTTGCAAGAGATATAGCAACATCTGGAGCTTTCCCGGTTCAGAGCAGGTTTTCTGCATTTCAAAAAGGTTTACATGCACAGAAAGCATTTCCAATGGCGTTAGCTGGAGTAAGGTTACATCCAAAGTCTCACGGTTCCCACACTTTGGGATTCAGAAAGCAGAGCCTGTTTTCACCTGCTTTTACAGCACAGATGCCCACACCTGAGCTAGTTCTCTGCACCTTCTTTGCAGCCGGTGGGGAGAAACAAGGACCTGATGGACTCAGCTGTACAGCTGCTGGTGGGATTAGTGGTGTCCTAAGAGCACCTTTCTCCTGCACTGGCTGCAGAGGACATATAGAGTGGAGAAGATGTGTTTGCTGTACGTGTTTGAAGTGAAGTGAGTAACTCTGTCAAGGTGCCTGCTGACTACCGCTGTGGAGCTATCTGTCTGTCCCGGCTCTAAAGGTGCTGGGCAACTCTAAGGTCCCATCTCAGTGTCAGATGGCCAAAGCAGTCACCTCTCAAAGCCAGTCACCCTTCCCTTTTGGTAGCCACAGTTGCCCTCAGGCATGGATGTGCTCCTCCTCTGAATCACCTCCTGAGCCGCAGATGTTAATGTGTCACCACATGTCTGTTGGATCCCTGTGTTCACCACCTAGCACTGGTGCTGAGCAGGTCCTGCTCAGATGCAAAGCTGCTGAGCAGTGAGGAGAAACAGGAAAGGCAACTTCAAAGGCAGGTGTGACACAAAGAAAAAGGTGACGGTAGTAACTCCAAGCCAGCAGCAACAGCAGCTGCTGCACAGGCTGGCAAAGCCCCATGCAACCCACCAGTGTCCACTGGCCCTTCATATCAGAATGTGCTGTGGCAGCACTGTGTCTCCAGCTGGAAATAAGAAAGGATTTTCTCCAGGGCATCCAGCACAGGCAGGACTGTTAGAGGCAGGGCGCCAAAGCAAACCTAACCCTTGCTCGTTAGCACAATGTCCATGTACATATAGGTAGTTGCCTCTTCCAAAGCATTATCCCTCACAGACCTGAGCCTGGGAGGTGCAGAGCATCTCCCACTCTGCCAGACACATGTGGGCCGTATCAGAGGTCAGTGCTTCTAAAATAGGGTGTGATCATTACAATTCATCAAAGCACAAGCTTAATTTTAAACTCCTCGGCAATACAAAAAGTTACTGTCTGACCCTGTCTCACAGTGCTGCCAAAGGAGGAGGGGAATAATTGCAATTTTACACAGTGGCATATGGAGGGATTCAGAGTTCATCTAAAGTGAAGATGATGAGAACAATTGTTTTGTCTGGTCTTTGATCCCTTTCACAATTACAACCTCCTGGATGTGGCTAGAGAGGGCTCATGCCGTGAGCTGGGTTTTTTTGTAATCACTGCTAACTGGAAGTGGTGTCAGCCTGATTTGTGCATTTTTCCAGTCTGTTTTATAATACAACCAAATTACTACTCCCACAATATAAGAGATACTTCACAGGTATCCCCGAGAAAATGTGACCTCTGAGACTCACGCAGCTCTAACCTTCCTTGCATAAGACTCAAGAAGCCCAATGATCCCTGCTGACAGGCAAGTCATCTCCTGTGCTCGGCAATGCTGTAGCCAGTTCAGCACACCTGCCACTAAGGGAATTCTTGTTTGCATCCTATTGGAAGCTCAGGGTTGTCTTCTGCAGTGGCATCACTCATTGCCAACATTGCCTATTGGGGGCAAGCACACTGATGGAAAGAGGTCTTCACTGGTGTTTAAATAACCTCAGCACATTCCTGAGAAGTGGGTTTGCCTTACCTTCATCCTGCAGAGGAGAAAACTTGGCCTTGGCCATGCAAACTATTTTCTGTTAAAGTGGGTATGGATGTTACAGAAATGAGAGTTCTCACTAGAATAGTTCTCGTTTATGTTGCACTAACACATTGAATTCTACTGCAGCAAAGCTGGGTTTCAATTGTAGAGGACTGTCCTGAACAGCAGCAGATCCAGACTATTAACTAACAACATAATTGCATTTTTTAAATAGAAAATAACATCTTTTTTTTTTTAATTTGCATTTAGGTAGATGAGAAACCTAGAATGAAAGAGCAAGACCCAGCAAATACACTATGTACTGAACTGCAGAGGCATCAATGGTTCATGGCTTTTGTTTTCAGGTGGGTGTTTGTCTTCTTGGGGTGAGTTGTGTGCAGCTGGGCAATGCCCACCTCTCTCTCCTTCACTCACCTCAGAGCTGGAAGGCACAGATAGCCACCTTCTGCAGCTGCTCCACTGTTTACATCTCTCCTGGGTGCCAGACTCACCATTTCCTAAGCTATTTGAACTAAGTGGGAGCATTTGGAATTCAGTATTGTGGGCTGAAAACAAAAGCAAGAAGATTTTCAGAGCAGCTGTAGGACCTGAAGACTGCTGCAGTCTTCCTGTTTGTGCTGCAGAAAGGAGATGTGGGTACCTGGAAATGACCCTGCTTGTGACAGAAAGGAGAAATTTCCATGTAAGCAGCAGACTGTTCTCTGTCAGCACTGCAGCAGCTTTCAGATGCTACCTTTGGGAAGGGTGGACTGGCCTTATGGAGGGAGAGAGGAGCTTTCCCATAGCATCACCCCCTCCAAGTCTGTGTGATGGCAAGCAGCTGCTGCAAGTGCATTTTCCAAGCAGTCTGTGCCACCCCATCAGGGCAGGAGCAATGGCAGGGGTGGCACAGCCAGGCTGTTACAGAGGCTGTTGCAGGAGAAGAGCAGTGAGCAGGCAGAAATCCAGAGCCAGTGTGGAGGTGTTGGGACATTGTTGGGTCAGAAGAGGCTTTAGAAAGGGCAAGCTTAGTGAATGAGCACAGCTGACATGCCATGACAGGCATGCCATGGGCTTTTGCTCTCCAAGGCGTGGTGCCACATGGTGTTCCAGCCAGGATCCTGTGTACAAATGGGATAAACCATCTTTAGCAACAGTGCCCGGTACCACAGTGCCCTGAAATGTGCGGGGGAAAGAGCTGTCACCACTGTAATTGTATTCAAATGTGTAAAGCTGGAGTTAATAATGCCATGAGCAGGTCAGCAGTTAATTAACAGGTTTGCTATAAAAGGAAAGGGTAACATTCGTGTTCTTCCACCTGGCCTGTTTAGAATGGACCTTGCTAAAGAAGAAAAACATGTATTAATTAAGGTGTAAGAAAGCATGACCCTGCTGTCGGGTCCTTGCCGCTATGTGCCAGTGGGAAAGCAGAAGTGGAAGAGAGCCTGGGATGATGGGGGAAGCATTATTCGAAAGGAAGACACCTTAGAACAGCACTAGGAAAACAAGGAAAATAAAACCCTTTTAAAATTGACTGTGTCAGTGTGTCTGAGCACTCAGAAGCGAGTCAGCGTAAAATATTCAACAAATCATTTAAATTTGAATTGAAGGAACTCAGTTGTTCCATTATGAGTTTCAAGTGGAGAAAGAATTCCATGAGGAAAAGCATAAAAAGCAGTTATTGATATAACATGACTGTCTTTTCCCATGAAGGTTAAAGAGTGTTAAATACATTGGTAAAACCGAGAGGATATCAAAGGATTGTCTCATTTCCATAAACAGTGTGTTGGGAATCCAGAAATACCATCCCCAGGAGTTAATTCTACAGGTTTGCATGGGAAGTCAATGCCACTCCGAAGAGCAAGAGGCTGAGCTGGAGCCTGATGCCCTGGATCTGCTCCAAGCCTTTCAGCAATACTTGGTTGGACACACAGGTGCACAGTTACACAGCTAATTACTTCCATTCCATATGGAGATGAGAAGAGGAGAAAATGATCATTACGATCCATTTGAGCACACGGTTACTTGATTTTGGTGTGTGGCTGCAGTGCTCTGTATGCAATTGCACTCTCAATTAATCGTCTGGCTTTCTGTACCAGGGTTAGTCCAGATTGGGCTTAAAGTGATATACTTACATCACACTTAATAATGTGGTCGTGGCATTATGAGATTCTGGCTGCTATCTGTAAATCAGTACGTCAGACACTGTCAAAACCTGCTAGGTCTGAAAATGTATTGACCAAACTCTGTTAGAATCAATCGGTGCTTGCCATACTTGAACTGTTCTTGCTCAGGAGAGACCAAGAGAGGCTTCAAAAGAATAGGCTCATTCAGGCATTATGTTTGGAAGAGCGCTGAAGGCAGCAGTGCTTCCAGCCCTGGAAAAAGTTAGATTTGAAGCCTTCAAAGTTAGACTTGAAGGTTTTTTTGCAAGTTTCATATCATTTGAAGTATCTTAAAGTACAGTCTCCAAGGACTCTGAGTCGAGGGGGGAGGGTTCCTGGCTCCACGCTGAGGACAGTGTTGCATCTGGCAGTACGCATTTGTCTGAAGGACATCTTCCAATTTCCATTCCTCCATGCTGCCTTTACATTTTAAGAGAGAGGCTCTCATCTTCAGGGTTGTCTGGAAGACCTTGACAGCCAGGGATGCTAAAGGGCTCAGAAAAAAAAGACCCAATGAATCTCTGCTGGGTTTGACTTAGCAGTGTTTGGATCTTGTTGCCTTTAAGGTCACTGGGAGCAAGTTCAAGACAATCTGTGAGACTGACAAGGGCCAGATCAGAGATGGATGCTGTGGTGTATACAATCCTGTGTCCTCCTCATGGGTTAGATCTGACTTGGCAGGCTCTCTAGGAGTGCAGCAGACTGCAAGCAGGAGGATGTCCACTGATAAGAAAAGACAATTTCAAAACAGCATTTGCAAGTTAGGCTTGATAGTGGATTCACTTTCTTGACAGACCCAAATATTTTTCATTGCCTGATCTCAGCAGAAGTCAAAATTCACCTTGACTTTGCTGGGCAGGGACCTGATTAAGCTGAAGCCTGCATCATACCACAGCAGTTTTACCTTGGTAATTCTTCATGTCCCAGTAGCATGCAGCACCCATGTATTAGCATGTCACCAACAACTCACACGTGGTATTTACAGTACTGGGTGACTTGCTGTGAAGGAGAACCACTAAAAGACTCTCTTTGCTACAAGGACTACTGGAACTACCCCGGCAGCAGCTGGAGGAACACAACATGTGGCAGACATCCTTCCTTCCCCTAGTTAAACAGAGCTGAGCTGGTTCTTGAAATGACAGACAGCACACCTTCAAGGTGGAGTTGACCCGTGTTCAGAACAACTCCCACACATCCATATACCCTCTCAGCGATGTTTGGTGCCCCTTTCAAGCAGGGCCAGTTTAGCGAACCCACATAAACATTAGTGTCACTTCCCCATGCCTGAGAAGTCACTAGCTCCATGGTGGTGGCATTGGCCAAGTCACCTGCATGTGGTTGGTTACTCCTCCAGTGTCTGCCCATAATTACCCATCTGTGCCCAGAAGGGCAGGCAAGCTCTCCTGCAGTTCAGAGGAAATAATTACAGAGCAGCTCACCTTCCTGCAGCACAAAGCTCTTCCTGGTGTGTCCCAGGGGCACCATCAGCATTACTCATGCTGGGTGACGTATCCCAGCGCAATTCTTACACCTCCCCTTGGCCATCCAGCCTGCTCCCATCTGGGGCTGGTCAAGGCCAGGACAGCATGCCAGCGCTGGGGAGGAAGAGGAGGTGTGGATGTGGCTCTGGCTGTGGGAAGCAGCCCATCAAGAAATGCTTGTTTAGTGCATAGCAGGTTAGTTTCCCTCAGGAGTGAGCTGCTTCTGTAAATTAAACTGCTCCTTGTGAGTCAGGAGCCCAACCCTTTATTACAGAGTTATGTATTTTCAGAAACTGCTCAAAAAGTAGCAGGGATTTTGGAGAAGCTGTTTCACACTGATGTGGCGCCACTTCCCATTTACTTGGCTGGTTCGTGTGCTACCTCTATAGCTCATCAGCTCATGGAGCAGCTGGAGGTGGTCCATCATGGTGCTGCCCTGCAAGAGGTGCCCTCCCACCATGATCCTCCCCTGGTAAGGGAGTGAAAGGCAAAGGCTAGTGATCTCTCATGCCAGTTTTGCTGAAGAGGTACTTTCTTAGCAGCTCCACCTGCAATACTCTTCATTCTCTTGACCTGGAGATGCCTTCAGTCTCCCTTGTTACTCTGCAAGAGCAGATACAGGTCTCTGGTGGAGACCCAATAAACTTAGAAAGTTTATGGTGATGTCTTAGGACACAGTACTTGCCTTCTCACTGCCATGGCAGAGAGAGCACTTGCGTGTTGTCTTTGTCTGGTGATACATGGTCTTAGCACACAGCTGAGGGTCTGCCCTCACCTCAGCCCAGGGTAGGCTGGAAGAAGCTGGGAAGTGGGACCTCCATCCTTCATCTGCATCTAACCCTCCTCTGTGGAAAGAGGTGGAACCCAACCCCCTCTTCCCCACAACATAGTCTACGGCCACCATCTCTCTCACAGGGATGCAGGCTCTTTTTGTTTGGGTGGTTTAGCACGCCCAACCTGTCACTGAGTGGAGTGGCCCATAGCCCACTGTCACCCCAGAGGCTCGTGGAAGAACCTGGGGCCCTGCAGGCTGATGCCTGCTCAATGAAGAGGCCCACATGTGGTCTCAGTGGGCTTCGCAGGGAGCGGGGAGTTTGACTGAGCACTGAGTTAAGATATCCTTAGCTGTCTCCCAGTCACCTAATGATGTGACATTGCAGAAGATGCCAGATGCTGTAATCTACAAACAGTGGCAAATGTTAGAAAAGAGGCAGTGGCTGCCTTCCAAAATGGTTTTAAAGTACATACAGGAGTGTCAGTTGTCACAGCCAAAGCAGGTGCACGCTTCTGTTCAACCTCTAGGAACTCACAGGATTAACATGTAAATCTTTACAGAAAGATCCTAAAATGTAAAATGAAAAATAACTATTATCTAGTCTAGCCACCCATCCATCCCTGTAAGTGCTAAGTGAATGATTTGCATGGGGAAGACCAAAGGTTTAAAGTGGGGGGAAGTTAACTAAAAACAGCAATAGAGGCATGAAAAAAAAGTGCTGCCAGCATCCAGTTCTTGCTTAGATAACGGGAACAGTAATGGGAAACAAGGCTACAAATTACTTTCAGAGCTGTATAGCCCAGTTTAGACAACACTAAGAACATGTCCTACCTGCTGATAGGTTTTTATGATTTTTAAACAGTGATTGAAAGTATAAGTGAAGATATGCAATTGGTGTGACGGTGTGCTTGGGGATGAGCAGCGCCTTGCACACGTGTTTCGGGAAGCCTTTGTAAACCAGAGATGCTACTCCTGGGCTAATTAATTTCACACAAGGCACTTGCTGACACCCAGGAGGTTTTGGGACACATTAAGACAAGGAAAAGCAGGCGCTGTTCCTAAAGCAAAGCCACCACATGCCAGGAGCAGTGCTGCACACCCTGCTTCAGCCTGTAATGGTGGGATGGGAAAGGGTGCAGAGGAGGAGAGCAGCAGCTTGGCAAACCTCTGCTTGGCTGACTTGTGTCCACAGACACCTGCTTATCTGACACAGGGGGTGTGGTGATGCCCTTGAGTTTATTTTGCATGCAGGTCTCACTGCTTGGTGCTCAGGGTCACAGACTGTCCTGATGCTCTCCAGGTCTGGGAACAAACTCTCTGGGTGAGCCTGCCTGCAGGGAAGAACTCACATCCCCTGGCATAAAAATGCATCCCAAAAGAGGCAGCACCCTACGGGCATCCCGGCCTGCAGAGTCCCTTTGCTTTCCTGTGGAGCAAGTGGGGAATCCTCAAACCCCCTGATTTCATGTACCAGGGAGGTTTAACTTCAAATCAAATTGCTTTTTCTGCAGAAATTTTATTTTTACATATATCCTGTGTTCAGTGTCTTTGCCTTGTAACAGCTCCTGCGGTCCCTACCCCCAGGACTTGGACAGGAAAATTTAGCTTGATGCTTCCTTCAAGAGGTCTGCTCCAGATCTCGTCTCTTCAGATGGGACTTGGCAGACAAAACTTCCCCTGTCAAATAAAGGATTCAGACTCTCACCATGCAAGAGAGACCTCCCCAAAGACTCTTTCATGTGGAGCCAAAGAGACTAGAGAGTGTCAGAATTTTAAAGACAAAATACTGCCATCAGAAAGGTATACAGACTTTGTACAGGAGGGACCCTTCACACACTGGCAGCCTTTGAATTCAGCTTTTAAATAAAAGATTTGTCTTCAATCTGAAAAAAATGATGCTTTATATGAGTTTTTATGAGCATAAAGCTTTTTTTTTTTTTTTCCTCTGGATGAAACTACTGTTCAATATGAAATAAGCTGTCTCCTTTGATTTATTGAAAAGGCAAACTCATATTTCGCCTTGGGAAAATAACACATCATACATCATCCAGCTCACCAGTGTGCAGATGCCTGAGCCACGAGGCTGTTGGTGCTGCTGAGGCTGGGACTGGCTTTACATCACAGGCCAGTCTGAGGGAACATGGTTCATGTCTTGGGCTACAGCACTTATCAGAGGTGATGGGATGGAAGCTGATGGTGAGAATCGTTGCTGGGAATTAGAGGTTGCTAAGAAGTTTTGTCTTGTAAGTATGTATTCAGCATTTGGCTTTTAACAAAGGATTTTCATTGCTGGTATGTGTAAATGTAATTAGGTATGTAAAGTTATATTTGAATGTTTTAATTTATTCTTGCATGTATTTGAATGTAAGTGATGTCCAACAGGAAGCCTCATGTATTCTTATTCCACCAGAGACATGACCTGTTCCCCTTTGTGGTTCTTGGGATCCCCCTTCTGCACTCCCTCTCAGCCACCAGCCCATTCGGCTCCTTCCAGGTGGTCAGCAGGAAGCCCTGCTTGAGCAGTCCCCGAGGCCCGCTCAGCTTTGCCTCCTTGGAGGCAGCAGGGGATATTTTCTTGGGGCTACTTGGACTTTTAAATACAGCTAATAATTGTGGAAAGGCGCTCCCCTATGAGAAGCTGCCAGCAGGGTAGAGCAGGGGTCATCTTCTGCTCTCTTAAATACACAGGGACTAAAGACCCTGTATTTCCCTGAAAGATCGTATTTCCCTGAAATATAAAGCACTCCCCACCCCTGTAGCCTTCTCGTAGTTTCTCCAGCAGTATTAGACCCAGGAAGTTTTGGTGACATCGCTGCTTGTGATTGAAGTACACCACAGACACCTTTCAGGGAGGCAGGCAAACCCATCCGTGGGTTATCACTGACACTGAAACCCATCTGGGTCATTCTCCAAAATAGCCCGGTGCAACAGCCTGACAGGACATGATGGTTTCAGAAGTCCTTGAGGCAGGAGCTGATGGCTGCAGCACCCCTGCCCACACTCACTGAGGGGGCGGGCAGTACCCAGCACACATGGAATTTGTGGAAGCAAAACTGTCAGCTCAGATAAGCGCTTGCAGCAGTGCACACAGCACATGTGCCCTGTCTCCTTCTCTGCATAGTAACTGCAGGATGCAACATCCTTTTCGCTGTCTCCCATCAACTCCAATTCTCATGTTACCCACTCTTGCCAAGATGGCACCTCCTTCCGACACATAGGCAGGTGAAAGCTGTGGAATAACTTCTGTAAGGGGTGGGGGGAAGCAAATACCTGGGTCTGCTTTTCTTAGTATGTTTGCTTAATATGGTGTGAAACCAGAGACAAAAATAATTTTGATGGCCCTTCTTCTCACAGTGTTCCCAGAAGTGCCTTTACTGCAGCTGTCAGCTAAGGGATGTAAAGAGAACCCCCACACCCCATCTCTGCACATTTTGAACCATTTGCCATGTCTTTCCCATTAAAAAAAAAAATAAAGGCAGAGAGCTAGAAGAGAAGGCAGAGGGAGAAGTTGCTGGTGTGAGCAGCAGGATTGAAGCCATGTATAAAACTTGCAGCCACTGGAGAAAACCCCAGGAGAACAGGGGTTTGGTGGGGAGAAGCTGTGCAGGAGTTCCTCGCCTTTCCCTGGCACTCCTCAGGGTGCTGGTGGGGCTCCCCTGGGTGCTAGTGCCCCACAGACCAGCCTGACACATATTGAGACCAAGGCTTCTGGTGGCCTTTGCCTAATGCCATGGCAGTCTGTGCTGCAAAAAAGACATAGGAAGGCCTCTCGCATCCAACACCTTGTGCAAAGCACTTGAAAAGGAGGAAAGAAACACAAAGAGCAGTTGCAGCTCTCCTTCATGTACACATTTTCTGTAAGGCTGTGGTGAACAGCTGCAAACCAGGGAGGAAGGGAAGGCTGCAGGTTGGCAACAGCCCACTACCAGGTGTGCGTTTCCCTTCTCCCAAGGTAGTTGTGGTGGGGACCTGGGAGTGGGAATCCCCACAAGTTTTAAAAGGAGACCACCGCTTAAAAGCTTGGGTGGAGACCTGGGCTTTGGTCCATGGGGGTTGCTGTCTGGGAGCAGAGAGGGATGACTTGCATTCCCTCTGCGCTGGTGTGCCAGGGCAGGAGAGGAGCACCCAAGTCGTGCTCCTAACGTCCCATGGCTGCACTGCCTGGCCACTGCACGTGTACTCCCCACCACACACCAAGGTCCCCGTCATGTTCTCCCCCCAGGGGCCCCCCAAGTCTGCCTGTGGGAGCTGCAGCGGTGGGGTGCAGTTGTGGATAGACCCAGGCTGTGCATCCCATGGTGACTGCGGAGCTGTGACGTGTCAGTGGGCCCATGACATCATAAGGTACCTTCTGGAAGGCTGCGAGAGCACCCGTGGCTCCACTCACACACTCACCTCCAGACGAAACTCTCAAGGCAATTTTTCCCCCCTCACGAGTGCAAGCTGCCACGGCTACACTCGTGCCTTAATGTGCTTTGTAGCACGATGTCATCGTTGGACAAGCACCTCTTGGAAGTCACAGAGATGAATTTGAGGCAGGTGGAGAGAGATATGCGGAGGCGGATGAGGAACCTGCAGCACCACCTGCAGCAGCTCCGTGAGGAGCTGCCCCTGTCCTGCCCATGCACTACCTGCTGCCTGCAGTGGCCCGACACCTGCCCCTTGGAGAGAAGGGCTCTTGCTGCAGGGCTGGACTTGGAGCGAGAACTGAGCAGGTAGTGGATATTTGCCTGCTTTCTACAGCATCCTTTGAGGCAGGACGAAGGGAGGTTTGGTACCGGTATCAGGAGCAGAGGTGGAAACAGATAAGCAGGGTTGGAGAGAAATAGCTGTTTTGGAGAAATTAGTTGAAAGGGGAATGGGAAGGAATGGCAGCCAGGCAGCCCAAGACAAGCCATGCAGGCAGCTCCTGTGCTGGAAAGGGTTTGAGCTGTGGTATTTTAATATCAGTCGTCTCACAAACTGTATCTAAAGTACACCACTAGATCTAAAGCTGTTCAAAAAAGTCCATTTTCAATGTAAATTCAGTTTTTTAAACACAAAATTACCTTAATTAGTGACCAAAATGCACGTGTACGCAGTGGGACGCAGCACTGACACACCACAAGCCTGTGTCCATATTTTCCCACCATGTACCCATGAGGAATAAGCGCCAGGATTTCTACACCTCTGTTTTGACCACTGGTGTGACAATTTTATTTATTTTAATGAGTTCAAGATTGACTCTAGTAAAAACACAAAGGTACCCTATAGGAGAGGAGTTTTTTAATGATAAAACCACACCATTTGCATTAAGGCACAATCAAACATTGAGAAACCAGGAGGGCTGAAAAGTCCCTTGGTCATCATCAGCAGCGGGAGCCTCTTGCTGAATGTGCAGCATTGGTGCTTTCTCCCCCGACTCAAACTTCTGTCTGAGTCCTCTTGTGCCTGCAGGTGATGAGGTGGCCATCTTGGCAATGAAAAATGGGACAGTTTTGTTACCCACTGAGCAGCAAGTATCTTCCCACAGTCTGCCATGTGTGTCATCTCCTGGGTGCAATAAAGTTAGAGCAAAAAGGAACAGAAACCTGACTGCAGGTTAATTTTGCACCAACTTCAGGAAAACCAAAAAGCTGCTGGGAGATTACTTTAAACTTAGCTGTAAGCTGCAGCTCATGCAGGGCTGTCAAGCAGCAGATTTCAGATCCCAGGTGTTGCAGGACTTGTGCCTGTGTCCAGATTTTCATCGGTGCACTGGGTACCAGAACTGGTGGGTATAGCATCCCCTGGAAGAATCACTGCACACCAAAATCCCAGTGAAGGAACAGAAGTTCAGTCCGAATGGAAGCTGGCTGTTCTCAGGAAGGGCTGTGGGATACCAGGGCAGCCTCTCTGAGTGCCAGGCCTCCAGGCCCTACCATGCTTAGGACAACTTGCTGGTTTGAACATAAGTCCATACCACCGTCATCTGAAACCACATCACAGCGGTGTTTCAGCCCATTGTACCAGGGAATTCATCCATACCCTTCCCACAAAAAGATGCCGTGAAGGACCAGTCCTTCCCAGCACATTATTCTCCTCGAACCAACAATATAAAAAAGACCAAAGGGGCAGATGAAGGAACCACACCACAAAAAAATACATCCCAAAATCACCACTCCAGGTTGAATCATTGCATCCTTTAAGTAACATTGCTGAAATGGGTGTACCTCCCTAATGAACCACTAGTTAGGGACTTCTCACCTTAGTGGTCATGCCTGTTCCCTCATTGCTTGCTCTATTTCCTCTTCCATCATACCCATTATCTTTTTAATTTGGTGCCTTGTGTCCAATTTAGCTATTATAACTGAGATGACCCTTCCATTGTCTACTTTACAAATGGTTTTGAATAAAAGCCAGCCCTCTGTTTGAGCAGAGTTGCTGTTTGACAGTATTAGAAATCATTTTAATGGCTCGGTGAGCCTCCAGCCCAGCTCTGAAGGAACATTCTGGGGCTTATTTTTTTGCCAGACGTGCCTCCTATCCTCTGGTTGCTTAAAAGAGAACTCCTAACTGAAAAAAAATGTAATCTGTTGTAACTATCCCTTTAATATGTAGGACAGGGCATAAAGTGGACACAGATAGCTTCATGGGTAGTACACGTGAAAGAGGAGCACTGGCTTCTCTGTACTTAGGTGAAAGGGCTTTTCAGCTCCGCTGTCACCTTATCCCAAGAGGGAACACTGAAATACTCCTGACTGCTGTGGCATGCAGGTGGGAGCTCCTTCTGATGGTGCAGACACTACCCCAAGTGCTGTGCTTTAGCATCAAGATGGAACCAATAGTTTCTTATTTCTCTTGTCCTGAAGGTGGTCTGCCTGTTTCTTTGTGAGTTGGACTGAAAGGCTGTCTGCTTATTTTTATTCCAGTATTCAAAGAAGACTTAACAGGGTATTGGGCTCTTCCCGTGATGACAAACTTTTGGCTTTGGTGGATGTGGAAGGTTTTGTCCCCGAGGAAGTCACTGTAACAGTGAAAGACGGGAAGGTGAAGGTGTTAGCAGAGCACGAGGAGGAGCGCACCACCACAAGAGGGAAGGTATATAACTACAAAAACATCCAGAAGGAAATCAGCCTGCCTCCAGGGGTGAGCGAGGATGAGGTGACCTACTCGCTGGGATGCAATAATGTCCTCAAGATCAAAACGGAACACAAGTGCCACCCTTGTCTCCCGAGCCCCTGAGCCACAGCAGGGAGCAGCACCCAGGCATGGTGCCATGTCCTCTACTACGTCCCCATCAGCTTTAGGTTTGTCCTGCTAACTGTGTACCAGCAGCTTCTCGGGACTCTTCAGAAATAAAAGACAGCACTCCAAGCAGACTTGTGTGAGCCTCAGTTTGAAGGGGTTTGGAGGGGAAAAAAGGGGAGGGAAATGCCAAAATGGTTGTGGGCATACTTGCCTGCCGTCACTTGCTGGGTTCCAGAGGCATGGCTGGAGGCAGAAGTTGGAAGGGACCTTTATGACCATTGAGTTCCAGCCTCCCTGCCACAGGCAGGGACACCTCCC
>VZRU01009186.1:25306-46359 GCA_013398155.1 Pedionomus torquatus
AGCGCCATCCGGGTGTGCCGCCTGCTTGGAACCCCTCAGAAGTGGCAAATTGTCCCCTGCCATTAACCTGACTGAGAAATGCAGCTGTTGGCTGTCAGGCAGGGGGACCCCAGCCCTCACAGGACCCCCATGCTGCTGAGGCAACATGCCTGTGGCAGCTGCTGCAATGGGGATATTTTCCTGGAAACACTCATGCCTAAAGAAAACAAAGCCAGTCCTTTATTTTCAGCCCGTAAACAGCCAGCCCCACTCTCACAATTTACGTTCATGGTATAAAGGTGGTAAAATCAGAGGGGACAGGTTGCAAAGCTGTGAGTCAATGGCTGTGAGCACCACAGCAGGGGGAGACCCCTGGTTCCACCGCCCCCTGCTCCTCTCCTCTCAGCTGGAGCAACCCCATCCCTATCCATGCATTCAAAAGGCTCAGAGCAGCCCTCTGAATCAGTTTGAGGCCATTTGGACCAGGCTGGAGAAGTGGCAAGCACCTCAGCCTCCTCTCGAGTAAGCACAGCCCCTTTAGGGCAGCTCACTACAAACATCTCCCCAAAATCACCACCAGCATGAAATACCTCCTGCAGTCAACTGTCCCAGCAAGAAGTTGAGGATCAGTTTGGTTTTGCTGTACCCAGCTCAGTAATTTAATTTCTATGCAAGAAATGAGCTGCTTCTGACATGTTTTCAGCATCCAGTTAGCACATAAGAACTAGCTGATAACAAATTTTAAGTTTGGTGTGTAGCTGGGTCAGTATAGAACCACAAAGCCATGGAATGGTTTGAGTTGGAAGTGACCTCTAAAGGTCATCTAGTCCAATCCCCCTGCCACGGGCAGGGATATCTTTCATTAGACCAGGTTGCTCAAAGGCCCATCCAACCTGGCCTTGAATGCTTCCAGGGATGGGGCATCCACAGCTTCTCTAGGCAACCTGTTTCAGTGTCCCACCACTCATAAAATTTTTTTTCTTCCTCACATCCAATATAAATGTACCCTCTTGCAGTTTAAAACCCTTTGTCTTGTCACTACAGGCCTTGGTAAAGAGTCTCTCTCCGTGTTTCTTATAAGCCACCTTTATAAATTAAAAGGCTTCCTATGCACAGGTAGCCTGATTCTGCTGATGTTGGTTGAGAACATTAGGAAATAAGCCATACCTCAACCAGGAGGCTGCAAGGGAGCCTTCTGTGAGAGCAGACAGCAGGGACGGGGACTGGGAGTGCTACAGGCCCCTGGATAAAACCACCTTCTTATGAAGCAACTCACTGAGTAATAAAACTGAAACCCCTTTGGGATAGTCTTCTCACTTTGTAACTATTTCTGCAGAAGCTGTCTAAATGTACAGAGGAGAAACTGTATTTCAACACCTCCCATTTACCCATGACTTCAGACTTGCAGACTATCTCAAGTCCTGCAGCGATCATAGGGCTGGCTATGACTGCTTTACTCCTTATTGCTCATCCTTTAACACATCCTCTTCACACTTTATTCCTAAATTAAGCTCCTAACACCAAATTACACCCCTGAGCAGCAAGTCTTTATTGAAAGATGTGACTTAATTCCCAGTTTTCACGGCAAGAAGGCACTGTCAGATCATCTGGCCTTACTCCTGCCATGTTATGCCACAAATAAATTGCCCAAAGTCTAACTTCCAGGGAGGCATCTAGTCTTTATTTGAAAACTTCAGGAAACAAACTCCAGCAACTCTCTTTGTATATTGCTCCAATTGGTAATTTCCTTGTAGTTACATTTCATGCCTTGCTACTAACATCAGATTGTCTGGCATCATCACTTTTTTTTTTTTTTTTTCTCTGTCAGGTGACAAAAGCCCTTAGAAGCTGACATTGTAGTAACTCAGTAACAGCTATGAACTTCTACATTGTAAGCAAGTCACTTTTCAATCTTAAAATGCTAAAGTTTCTCATTCTAAGACTTGTTGTCCAACTCTTTAACATTTTTAGCTTGTTCTTGCCCCCAGATTTTCAGTGCTCTTGGCAAAGGTAGCCAGCAGGACTGGCTGCAGTAATTCCGTCTCCACTCCACCAATATGATATACGGAGGCAGAAACATTTTTCTCAAGACAGAAGGGTCCCTGTACCTTTCTGATGCTTCATTGCATGGGGTTCTCTGGTCCTTTCACTCTCGGACCTACAGCTCGCTGAAGGGTCCCCACCTTGGCAGGCTGCAGCCAAGAGAGGCTGTGCTGCCTCTCCTCATGCTGCAGATGAGGAGAAGGTTGGTGTGAGAGCCCAGGAGACATGAAGAAACACCCAGGGGGAAGCACACATTGTCTAGTAAAGGAAAGTTTAGGAAAAAATTGCTTGATTTGTATTTTTTCCTACAGATATGAGCCACAAATAATAATTTTCCCCTACTGATTAGGACTCCTAGTGCTTAAATTCAAAGAGGACTTGCAGGATGGGAGGTACATCTTAAGCAACATTCTGAAGAATATTTTAAATTAATTTTATATCCCATGAAATGCTAGTCTGGGCTTGTAGGAGCATCTTTAGGACCTTTTCCATAATTAGGCAAATCACTCAAATAGTCACTTAGTTTTGTGAATACCTACACGCTGTAGATAAATTGAGACATACCCCAAAACGCCCTCAAAATTTGTATCCTCCAAATATCACTTAGATGAGGGTTTGCTGAGTGAAACTAACTTTGGAAAACTTAGCACAGCAAGATGTGCTCCCATCAGCATGTCCCTGAAAGAAATTCCTTTGCCACTAGGTGGCAGATACATTATTTTTTTTAATATAATTTATCAGTGTGTAACTCTTCTGTAAAAGCAAACTCGATGGAGGTGGTGTTACACAGCAATAAGGCTGGGGTGTGCTGCAGCTGGCACTTTGCAGTGTTAATAGCAAATGAGGAGGAGGGTAGGAGTTAGAGCTGTGGCTCGTGATCCTGTTCGTGCAGGAGCCCTCGTGACAGACCATCATCATTTTAGCTTTCTGCACTGCATTATATTGACCTTTGATCCTGCAGCACTTTCCCCCTGGAGAAGAAACACGTTTAATTTGCTTCAGCAACCCAGCTCTACCACAGTATTAGCTCAATAGGGATTTCAAGGTTTTAATGTATTCTTCAGCATATGGTCACACCAAATTATTTTGGGGCCAATTTTGACCATCCTCATATAGCAAATACCCCTATGCATTCCCTGGCACGATGAAGGTGTCTGAGAGGGTGACTTGGCTCTGTAGTTATAAACGTTAGTGCATTCTTGAACTCTAGCCTTATCCGGGCACTTATAAATAGCCAGAGCCCCAGGGAATTTGTAACAGGAGGTCATCTGGGGATGCTGGTTCCAGGCATCTCTTCGGTCATGGGTTTCTAGGGGTTTTCCTACAGCCAGGCAGTGCTCTTCAGGCCTCCCACTCTCTGTAGGCAGTGCTGGCATGGTTGGGATGTTCTGAAAAGGCACAAGTTACTGCCTGGGGCAAGGGCCAGCCCTGCTCTTCACTCCTTCCTTCCTCATCCTCCCAGTGCCGCATGGTGAGGCAGTTGGCATCATGCAGCCGTGTGGGGCTGCCCTCCGCTGCACTTCCTCTTCATCCATCCATTTCATTTGTGCCTATGGTTAAATTTAACCATTGTCCCTACCAAGCTGTTTGGCACCTCTGTCTTTTAGATAAACTCTCCAAGCCTGTTTTCTCTCATCTTCCCCAGAGAAAACACTAAGAGTTCAGAGACCAGGACCCACAACTTTAAGTCTGCCTGTGTAGCAAAGACTTGGTGGATTTTATGTCTTTCTGCATCCTGCACTTGTCACCTCATTAATAATCGGGCACTGGATTTAGGTTAGGAGTAAGCAGTTCCTCCCAGCACACTTGGTGTGACTGTTGAGAAGCTGCCACCTCCGTAAGTGTGGGGTGCTGGCCTTTGATCCTCCTCTTTCACCCTGCAGGTCCCTTCCCTGCTCCCTTGAATAAGCATTTATTTTTCCATCTCTGACTGTCTTCTAATCCCCCCTGCCACCCCATATGTCCTCCTCCACTTCAGTTGCTGGGTCTTTCTTTTAGGAAGTGATATATGGGTTTTTCTTCTTCTCTTGAAAGATGGAGACCTTTGCTAGGGCTGAAAAAGGGTGAGAAAAACTTTGCTGTCCCTGAGGTTATCCTCTCAATTGCTCTATTACATGTAGGTGAAATCATATGCATGTAATTGTCCTTCTTCGTTTAAACATTAATTACAAATAATAGAAGGTCTCTCAGCTCTTTGGTGGTGCCTACCATGGAGAATTGTGTGTAGTCTTTAAAGGCCTGTGAGGGACAATCATGCTATAATTTAAAAAAAAAATATGTTGTTGGGAAGGTAGAGACACTGGGAGATCTTGCCAATGAGCTCACAGCCCAGCAAGTGGGCAAAGAGCTCGAGCATTGCAGGACTTGGTGCTGCCAACGGGACAGAGCCCCACCAGAGCCCAGCGCTTGCGAGCAGGGAGGGGAGGATCCATGCTCCTGCAGGGAACAGAAAAGGGACAGAGAAGAGGAGGGTTTGGGGCCAAGCAGGTGCACTGAAGATGCTTGAGCCTGGGCACAGTCCCTATCAGAACATCTCCAAGATGCTCCAGAGCCTTGATGGGGAGACAGCTGAAAAGAATGACTGGAAACAGCATGCTCTGTAGCAGGCGATAAAAGCAGAATGTAGCAGCTACCAGTTGTGAGGCTTTTCTGGTATTTTGCTACCTGCAAAATACAGTAAGGCTGCAGGACAGTAAAAAGAGAGGAGGAAATAAAAATGCCAGCACTTGGGGTCCACTCACGGCAGGTCCTGAGCACCTTCTGTTCCCACTAAATTCCCTGGACAATAACTGCACATAGCAGAACTGCACCGTTACTGTGGACACGTGCAAAGTTAATTCCCTTGCAGAAATGGAGAGATATTTATAGGTCCAGGAGCGAGTGTTCCTGTTGGGAGCCAAGTGCACACACACACAGTGTGCAGAGAAGCCTGCTTCTGCAGGGTTGTGAGCACAAAACTCTATCACTTTGGGGAAAGTCTCAAAAATCCACCTTCCCCGACCATGTCTCCAGCCCTCCTCGGTTGCTCGGTGTCCCTAGAGAGCCAGGCATCTCGCTTGAACCCAAGGGCTGTCACCTGCAGAGATCTGTGTATGCTAGTGCACCAGTGTAATGAGATCCTGACCTCGATATTTAAAAATAGCCCAAGGACTGGCCCACATAAGCTCCAAGCCTCCCAGTCTACATTGGGTGCCCGGTTAGCACAGTGACATTTCAAGTGTGCTGCAGCTCTCTCCATGTTAACATGGTGGGTTTCTCCTAGGAGGAGTATGCAAAGTGCACACAAAGAATGACACTTCACATTAGATTAAAGCACCAAAACAAACTGGAGGAAGCACTCACTGATTGCTCCCCAGAGCGGATAGTAAAGGAGCAGGAGCATTACCTGCACTATAGTATTATTCATTCATTTATGTGTACTCACTTTCCCCAGAAAACAGAGCTGTGACATGGCAGAGGATTAGTGCACACACAAAGGGAGAGGCAGTAAATACCTGGGTAAGTACTCACGAGACTGAGACCTCTGGGGCTGAGCACCCCACCGGCTCCTAGCAGAGCTTTGTACAGGCTGCCCGTGTTCCAGAGTCAGGGGTCCTGCTGCCTGCGGCTTGATCCCTGCCTTCCCAGGAGCTCCTGGAAACTGGCCCTCACCCTCCAGGTTTCTGGGCAGGGAAAGGGCAGGGACAGGGCAGGGATGCTCCTCTGTCACTTTCCAGGTTTTGCACACTCAGTGCTGCCAAGCTCCTTCAGCACTGGCCTACCCAGGCACACTGGTGATGAGAAGAGCAGGTTTCCTGTTCCTGTTCACTTTCTGTGGCCACAGGGTTGGGTACCACACCAGGAGTCTGCTTAGCCTCCCCTCCCAGGGTGCCTGCAGCCTGCTGTGCAAGTGGGGTAAACTATTTCAATCCCACTGCACATGCTGAGAGACCTTGCATGGAGGAGCTAGGGAGGGCAAACGTGCCCCCCATGTTTGGGGGAGATTTTCTAAACCACAGACAAATCCTTAACGAGGTGCCCCATCATCCTGACAGCAAATGGAGAGGACCAAGACAGAAGCCAGCACAGTCCTCGATGCAAGAATGTGCTTCTGGGAACCTCAGCAGATGCAGCGCAGTGTATGGGATGCAGCTAGGTGTTTTGTCACACTTTCTTCGTTTTACCTAAATCCTTGAGTTGTATGGGAGGTATGGGTGAAAGCATACACACGTGGCTCACCAGGACTGCACTCCTGCTGCCCAGGTCTGGCCCTGAACCCTCAGGGGCCACAGAACCATAGAATCATTTTGGCTGGAAGAGACCTTTAAGATCATCAAGTCCCACTGTTAACCTAGCACTGAAACGTTACCACTAAACCATGTCTCTCAGCACCACATTTACACATCTTTTAAATACTTCCATGGATGGTGGCTCAAGCACTCCCCTAGGCAGCCTGCCCCAATGCTTGACAACCTTTCCAGTGAAGATGTTTTCCTTTACACCATCCCAGCCCTCCCTTGGTGCAACTGGAGGGCGTTTCCTCTTATCACCTGCTACTTGGTAGAAGAGACTGACCTACGAGCTTTCAGGGAGAGAAAAGCCGATGCTGGAGAGGCTTCAGCCAGGGATAGGATGTACATGCGAGGTAAAATCTGGTTTAAAAGAGATGTAAAAATGCAGTGGCAGAGGTCTGTGCAGGGAGCAGAGGGGTACATTGCTTGTTGGTGTGTCAGACAGCAGTGGGCAGCTCTGCAGGCAGCACAACCAAAACGTCCCCCCTGACACCCAATGTGAAAGCAGTTTGTTGGTCACAGCCTGTCCCCAGGGTGCTGGTGGCCCTGAAACAAAAGCTGCACCTCCTTTGCAGCCAGATTATCGTGGCCCTTGCTCTACACTAGGTAGCACCCTGGGCCAGTATCGTGCCACCTCCCCAGCAGCGGGAGGCAGGGGTCACCTCAGACGAGGAGCAGTGACACCTGGGCCAAGCACACAGGACGGCTCTGGGATCTTTCTCATGTTCTGACCATCTCATTGGGAATGTTTTAATGGCAGAACAAGGATAAGGTTGACCAACTATGTCAGAAAAAACCACCACAGCTTCAGACTAGAATTCCCACAGAAAAGCCAAGTATGGCCTTGAGGACCTTAGAGTCCTTGTGCTGGAAGATGTTTTATCCTCATACTGTTCTGCTTTGGCAGAAGGTTTACATGTCTGAGACCCAGCATAGTGTAGTACAGAGAGTGCTTAAATCTAAATTTCATCCGGGGAAGAAAAACCATGAATGAGATATTAAGGGAGTAAAGAGTAGAGGTTCCAAACAACTTCAGTAGGAATCAGAGTCAGGGACAAATTTAAAGCAAGAACATTGAATTGCATATTAGGAGGAGAGCTGATGTTGGAGCAATGCAGGCAGGAAAAGCACGTGCAGGGAGATCCCAGCAAGGGTTGCACAAACAGCCCACCCCCAAAACAGAGGAAGGAGCAGGCCTTGGGTTTGTAAACAAAGCCTTGAGTCTGTAAACAAACTCAGGCTGAACCAAAAATACTTCACTCCTTTGGCAATCCCTCCTCACTAGAGCATGGCAAGATCCCTCATTTTTGGCCATCCACCCATATCCAAGGGTGGATAAAACAGGTCCCAGGGGCCTCTTCAGTCCCTGGTAGAAAAGTTGGTGGCCCAAAGCCAGAAAGGGAGAGATGTGAAGGCAGGCAATGACCAGAGCATGCTACCAACAGCTTAGGTGGGATTTCCCCCTGCTGATGATGTGTCACAGCAGTAATGCATGTCTGTACCAATATTAGAGTCAAGCCTGGTTCATTAGTTGACCTGATGGTGCCTGCTAGTCTGAAATGTCCACTGACTCCTCCTGAGCACACATCCCTCCTGGGGCAGTCTCACTGCAGGGCGTAGGAAGGAGCTCCCATCCATCCACTGCCAGTGACAGCAGTAGCTTGAATCCCAGCACGGTTCATTTTCTGTAAGGGAATTTTTGTCTTTCAAATCAGAAATAAATAAAATTACTAGCTAAACACTTACTTTCTTGCACAACAGACACCTCCACACAAGAAAGCCTAATCAGTTCCTAAATCACCTCAAAACACAGTGTAGCCCCCCTGCAAAAGCCTGTAGTTTCTCTACAACTTGAATTCCAGGCCTTGAGCTCTTTTCTTCCAGCAATATTAGGACAGTCCTGGGGCACACATGTTTTGGAGAGATGTAAATCTGAGGATCAGAATCTGTGCAGGAGCATCTCCTAATGACATCCCAGAGCCCTAACTTAATCCACCCCATTGTAGGGGCTGGAAGAGAAGGGGACACTGGCTTTCCACTTAAATTTTGGACCTCAGCCCTAGGTGGCTTTCTACACCTCAGCTCGTTCTTTCCGACCTATTAAAAGCTTTCTACCCATCGACCTCTTCCACTTCCAATTTATCAATGAAGAGCAATTTGCTTCCAACACTTCATGGGGGTAGACCCATGAGATCTGGCAGAAACAGTAGCTCATCACTTATGTTCATTATGCTGGAGCAGAGTATCGCAAATAACAAATAGGGAGATGCGCTTATGTCTAATAATCTAACATTTTTTGAACATTCCTTTGGTTATTACAGAAGGAAGGGTAACCAAATGTGCCTGATGAGGCAGAGGCTCTCTCCCTTGCCTAGCATTAGCATCAATCTCTCTGTCATTATTTGTGCTAGTTTTCTCCTGTGTACAGAGGTTTAACTGGATTTCAAACGTTATCAGGAAGACCCAAAAGGTAAAGGCCAGATATCTTGTTTTTATTCCATCTCCTTGACTGTGCCTATAGAGACACTTCTTGCTCCTTGAAAACAATGTTAAATTCACAACTGCTCACAAAGCCATATAAAAGGAATTTATTGCACATCACTGAACACTCTCAAGAGGCCTGAAGCAGCATTAGCATTAGGAAGTGCTGGCATGTCCTTTTGCATATACCCTACCTGTTTTTTTGTTTCTCTGTGATGTTTATGAACATAATATATACACAAACACTGGCAAAGCTGTGCCCAGCACCATATAAAAGGGCCAAAGATGTCTGGAAGGGTCGCCAGTGGGATGCAGCAGGTCACACCAACCCTCACATCAGCTGCAGTGAGACATTTTAGCTCTGTTACATGCTGAGGACCAAAGGCACATGGTTACAAACCCATCCCTGCTGACCACATAAGGCTGGTTACTCCTGAACAGAGAAGCCTGCTAGACCAGTGACACCAGGTTGTGGAGAGTGGCACACAGTGGACCTAGGAGGAGATGTGACTCAGCCTGTCTGAAGGATCTCCAATAGGTTTTAAGACACAAATATTTCAGCTGAAATAAAGGTGACCATAGTCAGTGTCACTGGTTTCACCAAGAGATAATCTTAAAACATCCAAATAAAGAAAAGTAAAGAGCAAAAGCAAGCTGCTTAGGCTCGTGCTGTCTGCCAGCCACACCAGTAAAAGCCACTGTAATCAAAATTTAAAACACCAACGTAGTTGGGCTTTAAAATTCTTCTGTCAACAAAGCAGTAGCAAGAGAGTTGCATGAGAGCTAGTATAGATGATGTAGACTGAAGGGCACTTGGCACCAAAGTAAAGCAAGGGAATTGCTTCATTTTTGGTTGGAGTTCTCAGGGGCTGTAGAAGTTCCACCATCAAATATGTTTGTTACTTTATCAGCTGACATTCCCTCTGATGAAGCTGTTTTTTCCTCTTTTTCCCTATTTTTTGCTTGTTTATCTTAGGGCGTTCAGTTCTGGTACAGAAGGGCAGCAGGTGCTGTTTGTGGACTACTCTTGGCACAGAGAAGCCGCAGGTCAGACCTTGGGTGCAGGTATATTTACAGAGAAGGAGCACACAAAAACATCCGCAGCACATGATTTTCTGCTTAGTCTATGGGCCTAAAAGGAAAAAAATAATTGTCCTTCACCTGAACCACTGCTCCCACCTGGCTCCAATTTCTGCATTGAAGAGAGCCAGATTTCACAGCAGGCTGAACACAGCTGTCCACGATGCCAGGAACTCCTCATTCAGCACATTGTGGGCATCCCCGTATCAGGGAACACCAAGTTCACCAGGAGCTTCATCACGAACTCCCATACTTCCTAGGAAGCACCACAGTTTGTGGTGCTCCCCTCCCAGCTCAGCTCTCCTAGGATCTGAAGATGGCTGAAAATCCCAGAGAGGCTGCCCTAGCCAGACTCCGACCACTGACCACAGCCAGCTGAAGCAATTTTCTCTCCAAAGCTCTGCTGTAGGTGCTGGCAGAGCTTTTTCCACAGCAATGCCTTAGTAAACACATGGAGAGGAGGTTGCAGATTTGGCCCTAGGCCACCTTCTGCCCCAAAAGAACCAGCCCACGTTTTTCAGGGAAGACCACCAAGCATTATATGGCAGTGGGCAAGCCTAAGGCAATTCTTCTCCATAGCAGGAAGGGCAGAGCTGGACTGGATAAAGTGCTCCTGACTGCAGCCTTGGTGCAAGGATCCCTCCTGCGTGTGCCATTTGGGAACATCTACACCAGATGCAGGGTTGTCATCAGGAGGGTGTCCTGGCTGACGAGTCAGGCTCACTCCCACTCTCCAGAGTTGGCCTTTCCAGGCTTGTGGTGACCAATGCAAATGGGAAAGAGCAAGCATGCTTTCCTTGCTGCTGTTCCAGCAGCTCTAGGCAATGCAATTCATGGGTTGGGGTCTGGACATGTGCAGAGGAACATCCAGGCTCTGTCCCTGGGCAGGCTGCATCTGTCCCCCACCCTGCTCAACACTGACCTAACCCAGCCATCTCAAATCCCAAGTGCTCAAAGCTGGGGCCAATGTGTCCCCACACCAGTTCCTGCTGAAGATACCATAGAATCATAGAAAGATAGAATGGTTTGAGTTGGAAGAAACCTGTAAAGATCATCTAGTTCTAAACATGGGCAGGGACACCTCCCACTAAACCAGGTTGCTCAAAGCCCCATCCAGCCTGGCCTTGCACACTTCCAGGGATGGGACATCTGCAACTTATCAGGCCAACATATGCCAGCGCCTCACCATCCCCAGGCTCAGCATCAGGAGCTGCAAACAGCAAATGGAGTGACCCGGGTTGTACGCTGAGAGGAGAGCAGCCCTTGCTGTGGGGCTCTGAATTGGCCTGGAGGTACCCACTTCCCCCACAGGCTGCACTGCTTGCTGAACAACCTTCCTGCCACTTATGTGCTGGCTTAAATTTGTTCCAGCAGTGCAGTGGCAGGGAATCAGTGTCATCAGTGTGCATGAAGGTCTTCTTTTTCATCTTTTACTAGCACAGACTTTACTAGAGATTTAACTCCATAAACTCCGGCATCCATAAAATTATCAGTGCTCTTCATGCCTCTGGGGGTCAACCACAGCTTAAACACTTCCTCTGTAACAAACTTTCCTAAAGGCTTTTGTTTTATTTATGATCCCCTAAATGCCCTTGGAAACTCCAGGAGAATGATAAGAATCAAGCCAGAGGCTTTTTGTCAGCTTTGACTAATGAAAAATCCACTTTGTGAAACAGAGTGACCTTCTTTCCAAAATACCGTGGCCGTGTCCCAGACACCAAGGTCTAAGGATGGGTGAGTTCATAGTTTATGGCTTTGTTTTCAAATCAGTATATTCATATTCAGAAAAGTGGAGTGTTTTGTTGGTGTTTCTCAGAGCAGCTACAGGGACTGAAAAGTAAACCTCCCAGATTTCTCAGTAAAGCAAGATTTTTTTGTCTTGCCGCTGAGTTACCTCATATACTACACAGGAACCACTCAGAACTTAATAAAATCAGTCCAATCTGCTGAGAATTACAATTTGCCTTTCTAATCCCAAAGTAAAAATTAAGACAAGTGTTTCTTTAAGTTTTGAATATGAGGAGAAACTTCTTTACGGTGAGGGTGACAGAGCCCTGGAAGAAGCTGCCCAGGGAGGCATGAGGTCTGGATGCAAGGCATGAGGACTCCACAACCTCCCTGGGCAGTCTCTTCCAGGGCCCTGTCACCCTCACCGTAAAGAAGTTTCTCCTCATATTCAAATGGAACTTCCTACGAGAAGAAGAGAAGACGATTTTCCTCCCTTTGCTGTTCTCTCCTTCCTTCTTGACAGGCATATTCAGCCCTTCTTCCCCGTCACTCCCTATGCCGAGGACATGCAGATACTCCTGCCAAAAGATCTTAGGTCCCTGCTGGAAGAGTTCATGCCCTTGATTTCATAACTCTAAAAGGGGAAAAGGGAAGAGCAGCTACAAGGAAAACAACTTCTGAACAAGGCTTCTCCCCTACCCCCCTTTCCAGAGGGCGCAGTGGAGGGGAGTGGGAATGGCACTGAGCTGCAGCCCTGCGTGGTGGCGCTGGCCCTCACCTCTGCTCACTGTGGGTGGCACGGCATCAGGGACCTCAGCGCTGCCAAGCTGCTTGCCCCGTCCTGTCCCTCTCAGGCTCCCTCTCCCAGGGGTCTGAGTCAATGAGAGGAATGCGTGGGGAATGCCAACATACTGAAGTAGAGCAGAGGAAGAAAACAACAATAGAAAAACAGTATTTGGGCTTATTTTCTTCAGGAGGCTCCTTAAAAAAAATGCTATAATTAGAGAGGGAAGCCGAGTTACAGCTAAATTCATCCTTTCTGTGGTTTTTATGCTTTGCATAGTCCTAGGGAAACACTTTTTCAAATCCCATGAGCCACAACTCCAAAATGTCAGTGTGCCTGGAGACATCCCCTCCTGCCCCATACCCTGCACTCCTTGGGGACCTGTTGCAATCCCTCCCCCACAAATTGCAAACCTTCTGCACCACAAGTAGACCACTGGTGCCCACGCAGCCTCCCCATCCCCAGCATGTGGCTGTGGACCTCCTCCTCCTCCTGTAACTAACTCCAATTGCTGCCCTGCGGTGGGGGATCAGCATTTCCCATCCCCATGTCATGCTGTGGGACCCAAAGCATGGGGGCTACGCGGGGGAAAAAGCCCACAGGGCAGTGAGGGGAGCTAAGATCTGCCAGGGCAGCACCACTGCTGCTGGCAAGGAGCCACAGCTGCAGTCCTGAACTCGTTGGCATCTCCCAGGGCAAAGAGCTCAGGCTCCAGCCCCCACATTCATAGCACTGGCTAACACAAGCATGGCCTGTCTCTTTTAACCCTGCAATGAAAAAAAAAAACTCAGCAAAGTGCCTGAAGCTACGTCTGCAAAGGCGGGTTTGTGAGGCCTTAGAAGACACTTGATGTGTCCTACGCTGTCATGTAGAAAAGTTGTCCCTGTCAGGAACCTCTCAGCAAGCAGCTGTGCTTGTTCAGAATAAAATATCAGGAATAAACTATTTTGGATACTCTTTAAAAAAAAAAAAAAAAGGAGGTGGGGGTGGAGGAGGACTACTAGACATTTTTCTCTGAAACACTGAAATACGAGCTGGCTTGGTCAGTCCTGGCCCTGGTCGTACAGGAAAGTAGAGTTTGAGGGAACACCACTGTTTATCTGAAGGAAGTGGTGAGGTGGAAGAATAAGATGGATTTAATGTTCTTCCTATGGCCTGAGGATCGAGAGGGTTTTGCAAGGTCTCCTTAGAAATCTTATATAATGAAATGTAACTAGGGCACTTCAGGGCATGCTCTAGTGGCCAAGATTGTAGGGGGTTTTGATCTGTGTATGGTTGGACTCAGTGATCTTGGAGGTCCTTTCCAACCATGACAGTTCTATGATTCTGTGAAAACAGCGTGGTGTGGCTGCATTTCCGACCCCGGCCAGACAGGAGGCAAACCAAGGCCAGAGAGCCAGGCTGCAGCGGGGCGAGCCCAGCCAGTTCCCACGGTGGCATGTCCTGATCTGCCTTAAAAATCCCTGCTTTGGACAACTGTTCTGTCTAATGCACCGACAGCGCAGGCAGCAAGCGTCCAAGCGTGAAACCCTCTGGCCTGTGTTTCAGGAGGGAAGGGTGACCGCTGGGTGGTAGGACCCAGAAGGGTGCCAGAGCAGGGGGGACTTTCTACAGGAGACTCTTTCACCAACTGCTGTCCTAGCAAAAGCTGCAGCCTCTTACTTTTGTGGAGTTTCAGGTCACACCCACTAAACTTTGGAGGTTAATTTTGTTGTACCCAGCACACCCCCGGGGCTTCCCCCATCCTGCCCAGGGCCCGTTTCATATCTCATCTGCAATTACACATCTGCTTAGAAAGCAGCTGACACTGCAGTGCCACATCTGTTTCTGCAAGAGCGAGGTTTGTGCTGGGTGCTGCACCATACAGGGGTTGTTGCCATGGGAAATATCGGTGTTTGTGAAAACTTTAGAATCCAACTCAGTGTATTAAAACATCCTGCTTCCTCTTGTGCAGTGCGCCCATGAAGCTGGGGACAAATTAAAATGATGGCAAAGTGACTGTGGAGAGGATGAGGAATTACATTTGGTCAATAAACATGAAAGAGAGAAAGAAATAGGCAGCGGTGAGGAAAACAGCGAGTATCAGCATGTAAACAAAAACTATGCAGGAAAAACAGGCCAAAAGGCAAAAGAGTTAATTAATAGCAACATTTTGTTTGACTTTGGTGACATTAAAAGTGAGTCCTGTGGCTTCAAATCCAGCACCAAGCATTGCAATCAGTGCTTAGAGTTGTAAAGAGTTCCTGTTACATGGGTATTAATTACAGTAATTAGCAGCAAGGCCGTGCCTTGGCTGTGGTTCCTGGTGCAGGCATGTGAGGAGGTGGCTCCCTCCCTCTGCTCTTCCTGCCTGGTCTTCTCCTCCTCCCCAAGCCCCGCTGCTGAGGTGTGCTAGTGCAGAGCCCCAGCGTGGACAGGACAAAGCACGACTCCCTCCTCCCCAGCCCATCAGCACCCAGAAGAGAGAGGAAGAAGAGAGGGCAATGAAAAGTGCCCCGTGCCCTTAAATCCAAGTGTGATGCTCAGTCCTACTGACACTCCCCCAGAAATGCAAAGCTGTGCCAAGCAAGTCTAGCGTAGCTGTCAATTAGAGAAGCTTTCACAGAATAACAAGGTACCAAGGCTCGGAGCTCAAGCCAGGCAGGTGTGAGTGTAGAAGAAAAAGAACCTAAATCATCTCCCATCAGATATTGACACCAAGCTTTGTCTCCAAATAGCAGACTCAAACACCACAGGCTGTCCTGCCTGGCACCAAAGTGAAGCAGAGAATATCGTAAGTTCTGAAACCTAGTTGGAAGATGTCAGACCTGGCAAGCCCTGTGAAGCCTCTGTGGGGTAAGGCAATGCCTTCCCAAGAGCTCCCAACCATTGCGGGCTACATATCGCAACAGCACTACTCAAGCAGAATAAATGGTTTATTTTATAGCCTATTCAAGTCAACCAATGACATTAGCAACACAGAGCAATAAAGCAGTTCGATTCCTTATTTTTATTTAAGCGATTCCAGAAAACACCCCCTTTGAGGAGAGTTAAGTTTGTTTCAGTGTTGGAACAGCTTTGAATACAGACTTAAAGCTTTCAGGAGGCAGGGCCCATATTTCTTAGATACGACACGATGAAGCCAAGAATTGTCCTCCTCCCCAGCACCAGTGTTGCAAAACTAAATCCGTTTATACTTCCTTGCAAAGTTTCCATTGACAGTGGTAGTAGAAACTACTAAAATAGCCCCACAGGAATGCTTTGCTCTTTCTTTTCTTTTTTACCTACTAACCCCAACAGTACTGTAAGCACATATAGATTGGGTGCCCCTTTTATTTTCTTTAAAAGCTTGTGGGTAACAAAGGCAGCCACCCCTCTTAACTGTAGCAAGCAAAACTACCTCTCCTCCAGTGAAGCACCATTTCGATGTCCCCCAGAAACATGCTGATGTGATTTCATTAAAGATGCTTTAGTTGAGGGGCTGTCACTCAGCTCGCACTATATACCCATTGAACCGCTGTCCACTCAAAGCATGAACTGGTGTGCAAATAGTACTGACCATTTTTCACCTTGTGTATGTGTAGCCAAGAGAAATTATCACCTAAAGATCCATCCTCATTCCTCTTCCAGTGCAGTGCTTCATGAAACTAGAGCCTAAATAAACTCCTAAACATGTTAAATCTCCTCAGGTGTGTGGATATCCCGCAAACAGGGTGGTGTGCTGAACATCAGCATCAAACTGTGTCTTGGATGAGAACTGCCAGCGCCAAATCAAGCCACCAGCACATAATCCATGTCTAAAGCGATAAAGAAAGCTCATCACCTTCCAGTCAATGTCCTGTTTAAGCTGCTGTTTAACTATGCCATGGCACAGTTTTTGGAAAGGCTTTTGGAATCTAACCCAGTGTCAGAAGTAGGGACGATGTGAGGACAGGACAGAGATGTGAGGACAAAGCTGTGTTGGCCACCTGAAAGACCTGGACTGCAGGTACTGCCATGGTTTAGCCCCATCCAACAGACATTGATTGTGTTTTGCAGGTGAGACTTTCAAGACCTCAGGTGTGTTTTGCCTTCTTAGCAACAGGTCCTTCCCTCCATTCTCACCCAATCACATCCCGTAGCAGCTATGATTATCCAGAATTTAACTGTCAACACCTGGGGAGATGTACAATTGTCTGCTGGGTGTGTGTGTGTGTGTCATGCCACGTTGCTTGCACATGGTCCTGGAGACAGCTCTGGCAGCATTTGGTGGAGGTGAAGCTTCTGTTGCTTTCTGCTGCCCAAGCCCAGCGTCAGGCAGTGCTATCTCCAGATGGTGGGACCATCTAAGCCAGTTTATGCACTCAGTAAAGCCCTTGCCAAGGCTTCACAATTATTGCCAATTTTTTTTTCTGTGGGGTGTGTTTCCCAGTGTCACCTCTTCATCCCACCTTGCTGCCTTCCCTCTCCTGCCGACACATGGAGCTGGAGCAAAGGCAATAAAGGAGGGAGAGCCTGGCTGCACGGCCGTGTCCCTCAGAGGAGAGCAGCAAGCTCTGCAGCATGTGCTGCTCCAGGCAACGACAAGGAGTCCTTTCCAAAAAAGCACCCACACCCTGACAGTGCTTCCCCCCTCCTTCCTGTGAAGTTTGCTGCCTGGTGCCTGGGAATATACAATCCCACAAAAGAAGTTGGAGTCACTTTCCAGATCTATCTGCATCTAGAATATATTTCCTTTCTTTCTTTTACATTGTATAAATAGTCCAGCCTTCCTGCAGCCTTTTTCCTGGCCTGGTGATTCATCATCAACTCATCGTACTTGTTGCTTCATTTAAATAGGGAATTGAAAAATCTTTCGCATAAATGAAAAACAAAATAATATAAAAGACCCCCCCAGCTGCAGATGAGCAACTAAGCACTTAGGATAGATGCTTTCCTATGGGAAGACCTGCAATAATTCCTGCTGCTCTGTGGCTGGGACGAAAGGGTGAGACAAAAGGCATGCTCTCTAGGCCAGCTAATCTGTAAGTGCTTGTCCTTTCCACCCACTCTGCTCCCCAGACAGTAACAATTTCTTTCTCCTTCTTAGATCAGTGATAGGTCCCTGTTTTTTGCCCCTGCACTGCACCAAGGATCTCACAGGGCTGCCACAGTTTCCCCTTTATCTCAGAAAATTGCAAGACTGTTGCTCGTGTGATTTCCTAGCAGAAGGAGATGGAGGTGACCACATCATCCTCCTGAGCAGCCGCCAGCTTTGCTGGCAGTGTGGGAAATTCATGAGTCACCTCAGCCGCAGCCGAGTGAGGAGGTGAGGTCCTGGAGACGCTAAGATCCCTCAGGCTTTGTGAGAACAATGGACCCTAATTTTGGACCACTGCCAGGCAGGGCTGGGTCTCAGCGGACACTGATGTCAGTGGGGAAGGCAAGCCCATGGGTCAGGGTCAGCAAGGGACATAGCTGGGCACTGGCACAGCTCCTACATGGGGTTTGAGCTCCTCCACTGCCCCTAGCAAAGGCTCCCATGCGGCGGGGATACTTCTGGTTTCCCACTTCCCAAGCTCTGCTCTGGGCTGCAGAAGCTGGAGTGGAGCCGGGAGTAGCAGGGGGCTGGGGCGGTATGGGGCTGGGGTGACGGGATGACCCTTACCTGCTGGGTGGAAGGGCTGTGGTGCCGGGCAGGCTGTACAGCCCCAGGGGCAGGAGCCCCCCCAGGAGGGACATCCCCACCAGACTCCTTCAGCCACTGCTCTGCCTGCCACTGGAAGTGTGGGAATTCCTCTGGCCAACCTGGCCCTCCTTCTCCACTCTCTCCCCCTTAGTTGGGATTACCAGATGAATACTGATGCAGTCTTGACACAGCTGATCAAACATTACATCTTCATTAAACTGATTGCATTGCTTGTGTGAAGATGGCTGTTCCATTCTCTTGTAATGCTGCAGCTTCTATCTCTTTGTTTAGCAACTGCAATGACTGACGATGTTACGTGGTGGCTGATGGGTGGTTATGGGAGTTGCTTTAAGGTTTGCTGGATGAGGGTTTCATTAACATTTTGACCACCCTGCATTTTAAGCCATTAGTATACTCTCTGTACTCTAAATTTTCTTTAATCCCATTCAAGTTGCATCCCATACCCTCTTTTTCTTTTCACTTTGGGCAAGTGGGGGTTGGACTTTCCAGCTGCCTTAAAAGCTCTGTTTCCCAAGGAGAAGTGTCGAATCTGCCCGCGGTTGCCGTTCACAGTGAGCACCCCACGCCAGTCCTTTGGCTATCCCCGTGAAGATCACAGCCCTCACAATTAGACGATGACAAATGTATGGAATTCAGCCCAGATGGCATCCATGAAATGAGAAGTTTGTGAAGGTATCATTAAAAAAAAAAAAAAAAAAGAAAATAAATAGACTTGACAACTGTTAGTTCCCCCTGTGTGTGTTGGAAGCAGGCAGGGGATGAGCTGGGCAGAGGGGAGATTTGTGTCTCAAATATTCAGAGCCGTTTAAGTTCTGCTAAGGCCCTGGGGAACGTTTAGCCAAAGGAGGTGTGCCCACGCCTCAGCACAGCTGTCAGCGCAGGGGCGGCCCCCGCCACCGCTGTGCCCCATTATTTGGGAAGCTGTTGCCATGTGAGTACCTTGGCATCTCCCAAAACCTTCCGAGGAGCTGAAGGAGTGGTAACAGCAGACTTTTTTTCATCAGACAATTGCTTTCAGACCAGAATACACAAGCAAGTATAGAGTTTCATCAAAACTGTGATATCCTAACAAAGCTTCTGAATTATTTAATGCATTTTATATGATTATTACCTGATTTATGTCACAATGCAGCTAGTTTAGTCTTCTGCATATATGAGACAGCTAAAGATGTGTTGTGCTCTTGTTTCCTTATTGCTCAAGTATCACATTTTCTCTTGGTGACAACAGAAAGTGGTCCAGATCCCCAGCACCCTGGAAGAGACACGGAAGCTCTGCGTGACACGCTCCATTACATGGTAAGACATATGCCAAAACCATTTGTCCCAGCTCAGCATTACCCCCCCGACTGCGTGCTCCAGGAGAAACGAAGATTTCTGCAGAGAACCTGTGGTCCAGAACAGGGAGCCAGAGCCTGTACCGCACGTATATATTCATTCATTCATCATTTCTCTTGACCTGATTTTGTGCTCTAACTTTTCTGACAGCTTGAGAGGGTTTCCTTGGTGACTGAAGTTTGTTGCCAAAGCAGACAAATGAATCATCTATTTACAGTAAAAGCAGGGAGCTGCCAGGGGAATACCTGACACCTCTGCCAGTCTCAGGCCAGCCGATGGCAGAGCCCTTCCTCCGGGCTCTGGAGCATGTGCCATGCCCGCCCTGTGGCCCCCACCCCAGCGCCACGACTGTCCCGACCCTCTGCCAGGACGGCAGGACCATTGGTGAAGGTTGTCTTGAAATAGCACCACCAGATGGTGAAGCTTAGGAGGAAAAAAAACTCAGAAAGCCAAGCTCCCCAGGCAGGAGGGGTATAGACAGGCTGCCCTGGTTCTTGTCTCGGCCTTGTCTGAGGCTCCAGACAAGCTGCCCCAGCTCTGGACCCCTCTTCTTTTAAAAGACGTATTAGTTCACTCATAGAGCATCTAAGCCTCCCACAAATACTCCCGCTGTAATGGAAACGATTCTTCTCCAAACCACAAGGTTTTGTAGTTGCTTGCTTTTTCCAGCCTTCTCTCCATCCCCTCCAAAGAGATCAAAATCTCCCAAACGCTGGCAAAGGCACACTTGGGGGTACGTGCAGGGTGCTCTGGCACCACACTCCCCTATCTCTGACCCCTCCTGGTTTAGGCAGGGGCTGGGATAACCAAATCCCAAGCCACCTGATGCCTCCTGCTCAGCCCTGCTCCCTGCTGCTCCTCCTCTGGCAGGAAGGAGCTGCCCGCGCTACCCCTGGGGCAGGCAGGCACCCCCCACGGGCACCCACTTCGCTGGGGCTGTAGCTTGATGATCTTTGAGGTCCCTTCCAACCCCAACCATCCTGATTCTATGACTCTGTAAGTGCACTTCTCACTCTCAGATGCTGCCTTGAGAGCGAGCAGCTGTATTTTATTTAGCTCACAGCGATGCCAGAAACAGGCTTTCCCCCTGCAGCCTCCAAAACGGGTGCTCTCAGGTCACATCCACACACCCCTCCAGAGCTGCATCCCACACAAAAACCACCAGCAGCTGATTTTCTTCAGAAAACACAGGCAGCGGAGACAGCCACGGCCTGGCAACTCCCTTGCTTCCCCTTCTGTCACACGACAGGATGAGACACTTGTCTGGGCAATCAGGATAAAGCTCAGCTCCCTGCCAAGCTAGAAGGGGCTGGTAGCCCGTGGCACGCACTGCAGAGGAGAGCCAGGCGCTGGTGGGGCAACTGCAGGGGTGGCGCGTCCTTTGTATTCTCCTTACATGGGGCTGGATTTGGTGCCCCAGGCAGAGCAGGAGAGGGGAACCAGCTTCCTCACCCCAGGGCTAGTTGCAAGTATGGAAGCGTTTCGGCCCCGGAGCTGTCACAGTATTTTACCTCACGCCCCTGAAACGTGGGGGCTTCCCCCCTGGAAGGAAGGCGAGGCAGCGGGACTCAGGCTCCCGGGGAAGCCTTGCGTTTGTGTTGGGCTGTGCTGGCACGTCCCACCCACAGCGGGAGGAAAGGGCGATGAGTCAGGTTTTCCCTGCGTCAGGCAGGATAAGGTAAGGAGTGGGCCGTCCCAAACACCC
>VZRU01009188.1:15576-29129 GCA_013398155.1 Pedionomus torquatus
CCCTCCCCGTCCACCCCCAATGCAGGTTTCCCCCCCAGCCCTGCCCGAAAGGACGCAGCGGGGCCGGGCGCGACACTTACTCCTCTGGGAGCGGGCGCAGCAGAAGGCGACGATGGTGGCCATCAGCACCAGGAACGCCACGCCAGCCCCTACGGCCACCCCGATGATCACTGCCATCGGCACCGACTCTGCAAGAGGAAGGAGAGGGGTGCATGAAGCCGGGATGGAAGTCAGAGAGGCAGCTTTCCCCCAAGGGACCCACCCCCGGCTACTGGAAAGCGGCTCTGTGATGAGCCTGGGGAGGGTTTTGGGGCCAAACGGACCTCCTTCCCCACTCCCTCATCCCTGCGTGGGTGACGCCAGCACGGGCTGCCCGTGGGGCACCGGCACAACGCTGCAGTTTGTGTAAGCCCTCACCTCTCTGTGCCTCAGTTTCCCCTGGGAGGGAGAGAAGAGGAGGGAGCCCGAAGAGCAGGCTGCTCTCCATAGCACCCTGCCGGCTAAGGAATGAGGAGCTCTAAAGGATGAGAAGTGCAAAAGAAGGCGGCGTGTTAATATTATTAAGAAAAAAAATGGCATCAGGGCAGGCTGGGAGGAGGGCTGGAGCTGGGGTGGAGGGATGGAGCCGGGCATGGAGTCTGCCTGTGAGGTGGTAGCTCAGCTGCCTTGGCCGGCGCTGGGTGAATTAACCCAAGAGCCATCCCTCACAGCCTCTGCCTGTTTTACAGCCCAACCTCCTGCCTTCTCCCTTGGCTTATCCCTCCTGAGGCTCCTTCAAGGACCGCGCTGGGGGCTGGGGGCTGCGGGGGCAGAGCAGGGGGTGAGGCGATCCCACCCTCCTGCCTACAACAGCTTTATATTTGGGTTCCCAGTGGGGATTTCGGCCAGCAAAGCTGATTTATTTGCGCACATCCAGGCGAGGTGCGGGGCGGGTGCAATATGAAGTCACATTTATGGTGCGAGGGTCGGGTTTGCAGCCCAGAGAACCTCGTCATCTCCCTGCTCAGGTCCTCTGGTCCCTCAAAGCACAACGGCGAGTGGTGGGTTGGGGTCTGCTCCCTGGGGTATTGCCACCCACTCGCAGGACACGCGGCTGTGGGTACCACAACCTGCCTTCGTTGATGGTAAACCACGTCCAGAAGACCCTCTCCCCAAAAGCAGGTCCTGATTCCTGTCCTTTCTATGCACCTTGTAGGCTCTTGTGACCCCACAGTGGGCCGAAAGAGGGGTAACCCTGTCCAGGCTGGCTGGCTAAGCCAGGTGAGTGTCTCCTCACCACGTTCCTGCACAACTCCAGTGGGTGTTTTCTCCTTGGGTCCTCTGCCTTAGAAATGGATGGGATGGATTTAGGGAAAAATGGATGCAGGGAAAAAAAATCCTCTGCCTTAGAAATGGATGGGATGGATTTAGGGAAAAATGGATGGCCCTCCTTCCTCCTTGCCTCTGCAGATGGGGGGCATGAACGTTTCCTGGGGACACGTGGGTGACCTAGCTGAGAAGCAACCTGCTGGCTGACGCTTGACGGGGTGATAAGGAAATCATTTCTCATTGTCCACTGTGTGGAGCTGGTGTTGACCACAAACTTCATCCTGGACCTGAGATCACAGGCTCTGCCTGTGTCTTACCACCTTCCTGAGGGGCACAACTCCTTACTGGTGGGACTGGGAGGAGCCGTAATTCCACCAGCAGCTTCCCCGGGTAGTTAGCAAAGGGTTTTTTCATTCCTGTCTAATCCCAGCTGGGGCAGGAGAGCTGTACAAGCACATTTGTGTTACCCTTTAGCAGTGGCCAGGGGGTCTCGTGGGTCCTGAGCCCTACTTTGAGAATCGCAGGGTGATAAATAAATGGTGCTGGTTGAGTTTAGCCTCTTCGGCTCACATTTGATCTAAAAAGAGCCTTTAATCTTCCCTGCTTTGCTGCTTGTTTCTAGAGGTTTGGTTGGTGGTTTGTGCTGATGCTTTTCGGTTTCAGGCTTGCTCATGAATTTTCTGCCTGGGCTTGCTGGTCCCTTGATGTGTCACTTGTCACTCAAGCTGGGCCACTGGTGACATGAGTCACTCCTGAGTAGACCACCAAACCTGCCGCGAATGCTCAGCACCCTGCTGCAGGAGTCCCCCTGGAGTGAAAAGGCAAGTGCCTTGGGAGCTCTGCAGCCTCCAGCTGGAGCTGGTTCCAAAGGAGCTCATCCTAAACCCAGCGTCCTCCAACACACCAGCTGAGCCACAGCAAGAAGAAACTGGGATTCTCTTCTCCAGGTAGCCTGAGGCCACCTGCTAGGGAGGGAGTGTTCCTGCCAACGGTGGTAACTCTTTGTGGGATTTTTGCAAGAGCTTGGGTCTCCCAGGGGACCACGGAGCAAAAGGGTGAGGAGAGACTGAGGTCCCCTGGGCTCTCAGTTTTGGGGCAGTGGGACAGGTGACACAGAGCTGAGCAAGAAGCAGGTGGCGATGGTGAATGATGATGATGATGATGGAGGTTGAAGATGATGGAGGATCATGCAGGGAACAGAGCGGGGATCATGCCTGGGGCTCTCCTGGGCTTCAAAAAAAAAAAAGAAGGTGACTGCAAAGGGGCAGTGACAGGGACTGGTGCTGGGATGGTAAATCATGTCCTGAAGACAAGGGTGAGCTGAGGAGGAGCAGTTTGCTGGCTACACGCTCCCCCGTGAGCCCAGGGGACGAGGCAGCAGAAGGGCAGCACATCCCACGGCGTCTGCCCACACACCCTGCTCTGGCTGCGAGGGACGCTGGGCGGGCACCCTCCCAGGATGCTTGAGACCGGCCGATGGCTCGGAATGACCCTGGAAACTTCCACTTCTCCCTCTTTTTTTGCCCCCTAACAGCACTTTTGCGAACCCTTTCACAGCACTCGAAGTCAGGGGCTGCGTGATGTCATCCCCCCTCCGTCCGGGGAGCCGGGGCACAGAAAGGTGGTGGTGGTCAGTGGCAGAGTGGGGACTGGACCGCTCCGGCTTCCCAGTCCGTGCCCCAGTCACTGCCTGGCAGCTGCCCTATGCCCCTTCCTACCCCTCCTGGCCCTGCTGGAAAGCTGCTGGGCCGGGGGCAGGAGGACATGGAGTCCCCAGGGGCGGTAACGGCTGGGGACAATTCGCATTCACCGTCAGCTCATGATTTCCATACCTGCTTGAATACCAGCTCCTGATTTCATTTCCGTACCTGTTTGAAAATAAAGCAAGTGTCCACAGCCTTGCACAGCCCAAGCGCACACGCCGGTCCTCCTGAGCGCTCAGCCCGCTGCTCCTCTGAGCGCAGGGATGGCCCCGTGAAGGGGATGTCCTCTGCTGCCCTAAGGGCATCCTCAGCCGCCCCACGGCGTGGGGTGACGTCCCCTGGCATCGCCCTCACGGGAACGCTTGGATCTCAGATGCGGCGCCGGCTGGGGAGGTGGGTGGCTGCGTCACCGGCTCCGACCCGGCTGGGCTGCCCGGCCACCCTCCACCGGGACCCAGCGCTGCCGCCCAGCGCTCCCGCCGGCGGGCAGACGACCTGGAAAAACCACTGGCTCTGTTTGCATTGGAAGAAGCCCAAGGCTAATTTTAAGGGGTTCATTTAGCTCTGATTTAATCTGGACGGCAGCCTCGCCTATAAATCACGGCTTAATGAGAACAATCCACCTGCCTGCCCTGGCATTTAATAAAACAGAAGAGAACTGGAGTCCCTCCAAGGAGCCAAGTGTTCCTCACAAAAGCCATCTCCCTCCCTTGCTGTAGAGAGTGGAAATCCCCTGGCCATCCCCTGAGAGTGGCTTTAAGGTGCCTTTGAGGCCGGCTGAGCCCAGCCCTGCAAACACGAGCTGCCGTCCTGGCCCAAGATGCTTTCCTCCCTCTCGCTCCCACCACCGTGGAGCCGTGGGCTCTGGTAGGAGCAGCCGGTCCTGGTTCTCTAAGGTTAGAAATGATCCTCCAGCCTGTGGCAGCAAGGGGGCAGGGAGCGAGGGGCGCGGGGTCAGCCCGTGCCCCCCAACCTCAGCAGGACCAGCAGAGCGGGGCAGGGCCGTGTCAAGCTGAGACTTCGCGGGGCTCGTCCCATGTCCCTCTGCCGGGACCAGGCACCCCAAGGATGCAGCCCTCCAGCCAGCGTGGCGTTTTCACCGCCCTTCCTATTTCCTCTTTGACAGCCCAAGAACTTCTCTGAGCATCTCCTGCCTCTCACAGCATCTCCCCGCACTTACAGCTTGTCCAGGTGCTAATTTCTGCTGCCCCCCACCCCCCCAGCTCCTCAGCGGTGCCCACCTTGCTCTTTGAGCCGGATGATCTCTGTGTCGGAGCCGAAGCTGTTCCAGGCGGTGCAGTTGTAAATGGTTTGGAAATCGGCCCGGACGATGTTGCTGATGGTCAGGGTGGAGATGACACCTTCGTCCGTGCTGACCGTCTCCACTGTGTAGCGCCCAGAGGTCCCAGACTCCAGGACGTTCTCCTTCCAGGACCAAGCCTGCCAAGGAAGAGAGGGGTCAGCCTGGGGCACGTCTGCCCTCTGTAGGGGCACCCTGAGGTGCTCAGGGCACCCATCGTGCCCCGTGGGACGCTACTCACAATTCGGTCTGGTGGTGGGGTGCTGCGGATGAAGCACTTGATCTGCCCTTTCTGGCCGTGCAGGGCGTGCTGCGTCTGGGTGCTGGAGATGATGGGTGGTCCTGCAAGAGAGAGAGGAGAGGGCTGCTGGCATCTCGCACGGGTGGCTGCAGTGCAAGGTCCCGGTGGTGATGGGGGAGTGTTAACAGAGCTGTGGAGGGACATCAGGGTCCAATTTGAGGGGTGGGGGGGGATGGACCAACAGCTCCCTTGTCTCCTGTGATGCAGGATGACACAGAGTGGGGGGTTTGCAGAAAAGCAGCGGAGCCTTAAAGCCTTTACTTTCATACTTTTAGTAAAGGTTTTAAGGCTCTGCTGCTTTCCTGCAAAGCCCCCACAAAGCACCAGGGTGTCCCCACCTCCACTCCCACATCCCTGGTGTTGGGCAGTGATTAAATCGTGCTGTGGAAATCTCCTTGGTGGACCTGGCCTCTGAGAAGATCTGTTTCTTGCAAAGCAAAGCAAAGCAAAGCAAAGCAAAGCAAAGCAAAGCAAAGCAAAGCAAAGCAAGGTTCCAGTCCACCTGGTGTTCCTCTCCTGTGCTCTCCCAGATTTGTTAAGTGACCATCACGCTAATTGCTCCCCAGGGACTTGAGGAGGAGGTAGGAGAGCAGAAGGAAGCACTGATGGGCAGCTGCTACCTGCAAACCACCCATCAGGGACCTGCACTTGGCCTGCCCAATGTCAGGGAGAAATTTCTGCTGGAAAAAAGCCTTTGGACCCCATCAGCTGGTCTCTCTTACACCCTTTGGATGCTGAAGGAGCACAGCCTGGTTGGGAAAGGCTCTTCCTGAGAGAGGAGAATGAAGCTGAATGCATCAGCTGAGCCAGCTTCTGAAGGGAAATGTCTTTGTCCTGCCTCGGTGGACATCCTGCGTTGGGAGAACAGGGGTTGGAGAAGAGAGCACAGCTTGATGGGATCAGTGTGTCCCCCACTCTTCCAACAGCCCCATGAAGAGGGGATCACCCCATGGGAGCAGCACAAGAGCTGGGATCCTAACTGCTGTTTCTTAGCCTCCTGAATTAAAGCAGATTTGCATTTCTGTGAGTGGCTTGCTGCTGGCAGGAAAGAAAATGGCAGCAAGCTGGGCTGCAGACAGGCAGCGGGATGCGGGCAGAGGGATGAAGGCAGCGGGATGCAGGCAGAAGGATGCAGGCAGAGGGATGAAGGCAGCGGGATGCAGGCAGAGGAATGAAGGCAGAGGGATGAAGGCAGCGGGATGCGGGCAGAGGGATGCAGGCAGGGGCTGGCAGATCTCCCCTCAGCTCTTTTGGATATTCACTCTGGGTTGTCATTCCTGCTTTTTTCACTGGGTTTATTGGAAAACAGCCGTGGTCATGCCCACCCATGCAGGTGTGTGTGGAGCGATGTGCAAACAGGCTGCAGACCCCACGGGGCTCTGTCCTGGCCATGCAAAGCGGGAAACCTGCAGCAGGAGTCACTACAAGAGGCCAAAATACTGCTGGGGGCACCCTCAGCAGGGTCTTGAGCTGGACAATCAGAGTGGAAGAACTTGCTGTGCTCGTCCCTTCTCCCACCGACTCATCCTTTGTGAATTTGAGAAACTTTTCCCTTTTTTGTTTTCCTTATTTCCTGCAGCTGGGCTGTTCCTCTAAGGAAAGTCTCTGGAATTAGGGGTAAAGTGGGGAGAAACAGATTTGCCTGGCTATTCCTGACTGATTCCCATCCAACCCCCCCATTTATGAATTTACAGAATGCACAAAAATATACCAAAAATGCTAAATTCTTTGCTCTCACGCTCTCATGCACCACTGCCTGTTGCAGTTATCTCCTTAACACCTCCCTGCACCAAACTTTCACACTTCCCATGCAATTCCCACCAAGATACAGCCCTGTCCTTCCTTCCCTATGATGCCCCATGGTGAGATGCCCAGAAAACCAGTCTATGAAGTGAAGACCAGCGACCAGAAACACGGCTCTGGCAGCTCAGGAACTCACTGCTGCAAAGTGAGCCACCATCCAGGTCGGTAATAGCAGGAGCTGTTTGTGAAGGAGAAGGTCAGGACTTGTTTAGATGTAATGGTCGTAGCCGTATGCTGGTGGAAAAAAATTGTGCCTTTTTTTTTTTTTTTATCAGAAAAAGAAAAAGGAAAGATATTTTGTGGTGGTTTTCTGGCCAAATGCTCTTCTTCAACAAGCTCCCAAGGAGTGTATTCTCATTTATCCATCTCCGAAAGCCCATCTGTCAGAAGAGCTGGCCGGGATCTCAGGAGAGTTCGGTTGATTCCTTGCTTTTCTTCCCTTCAGGAAGATGCAAACATCACCTTGTCCCCCTGAAACCCCTCTTTCTGAGCATGGCCAAGGTGGCACCGTCAGCTGGCCTTGGCCTTCCTTCCCCGTGCCCGGTGCAGGAGCAGAACCGTGCCAACAGCCAAGTGATGCCCCTGCACGTGCTGGGGCTTCTTCCATCGCAGGATGAGACCTGCGATGGGGACCCCTCTGGTCCTCTCTTCCTCCAAGGGTGACACCAGGGATGAGCTTCCTGGCTAGTTAAACATCTAGCTGGGTGCTCCCCCTGCTCCATTGCCCTGATCACTGATGAACCCAAAGCCAACAGCGGCAAGAGCAGCGGTGGGTTCTGCAGACCAGGCCTACATAATAATAATAAAAAAGAGAAGCCATCTTCTTTCCATTTCAGCAGTTGTATGTTACTTACGAATTCTGGAAGCACTCCAAGACTGGGTGACGCTGGAGAAAAATGGCTTAATAATCATTAAAAGGATCATTTTCCCCAAGGAGAGTGGATTTTAAATGGCGCAAATGCCAACGGCTTTGGGTTTTATTATTGCTTTAGGAGCGCAGAGTGGAAGGCTTATCATCATGATAATAGCCTATGACTAAAGACCATTTGTGAGATGAACATGCCCAGAAATAATAGCCCGGCGTTGCAGCCTCTTCACATTCGGGGCCAGTGCTTGATTCTCCACCAGGCTCTGGCTCCTCGTGAAAGCTGCCGGGCTCCGGCTTGGCATCCCGCGCTGAGTGTGAGACAGCCCACGGGCAGGAAAAAGGCTTTAAACAACGTTGCTATGGATATAAATGATGGAGCTATTGGTTGCAGTTATTTTTAGCGCGCCAGTGCCAATTTATTTGTGCGGTCGTGGCGGCTCACACAAAAGGGAAGGCAGCTTGCTGACTTGGGAGCCTTGCAGGAATGAAAGGATGGTCTCCACTTCTTCAGCCTGCTTGAGCCCATCCAAATCTTTCCTCCCAAGCCCTCACAGCGCTGGGAATGGTTTGGCTGGGGAGTTTTGGTTTGACTCCTTGTCTCCTGCAGAAGCCCCGGTCAGAGGTTGCCAGGGACCATGGCAAGGTCCCCACCTCCAGCAGTGGTGGAGACACTCCCGCTGGAGCCCTTGTGTGCAGTCAAGAGCATCGAGAGGCTTTGACACCACGGTGTTCTCCTGACCGAGGGCTGCTCCCAGCTCTCTAACAGGCTGGGCTCGCTTGTTGGGGTGAATCCCAGACAAACTACATCCTGAATCAGTCACCAGGCGTTGTCCAGCCCTTCTAACAAACCTCTTCTTGCAGACCAAGGTGGGTGGGGGTGGTGGTCCCTGCTCAGCAGCCCATGCCAAGCCTGGATGATGCATTGACAGACCATACCCCAGGCAATCCTGCTGTGAAGGTGATTTTGGGGTGCTTCTACCGGGTTGGGAGCTTCAACCAGACTTGTGTGCAGTCAAGAGCATCGAGAGGCTTTGGCTCATGCGGGTGCCATAAATCCGACTGCTGCTGATTTATGATGGCACCAACTATTCCCCGCTTCCTTCTTGCCTCTGCTGCTCTGGCCCTGCCAAACGCTGCTCGTTTGCATAATCCTCCTTGCCGTTAACGAGACTCTGAATCATATCTGCTTCCTTTCAGGCTGGTGGCCTCACGCTCTGGCTTGGGGATGGGCAACAGCAGATGTGGCTGGCGAAGCTGGCGGTGGGGAGGGCAGCGAGACCCGACGGCAGTGAGGGCAGGAGGATGCTCTCCCACCCCAGCATCACCCTGCTGTGACTTCTGACTGGGCAGAGAGTGGATGGGCTGCTGCAGGTGGGATCACAGGCTCAGGTTGGGTCAGACAAAGATCCCTCAGTCGGGGTCTCTGTGCTTTGGGTGGGATGGACCAGCCCCTGCGGAGCCTGCGTGAGCTGATCAGGGTCTGTGCTGCCAGCCCAGAACAGACACTTCTAAATGCTTAATTTTACTGTGATGAATCCCAGCTCATGGAGAAAGGCACCCGGTAATACCAAGACAATTGTATCACCCTCTGGATTTAAAATCACTTGAAAATATGAGGCGTTCAACTTCCCTCTCCAATTACAGCAGAATAGACTTTCAGCAGAATTCATTAGCTGGATTAGACACACCGCGCCGTGCTCCCGGAGCCGCAGGGATGCTCCAGCTGTGGGACTGGATGCCAGGCACTGGACCTTGGTGGATGTCAGGCTTGGGGACATCCTGACAAGCTCCGGGGCTTGCCCACCTTGGTTCTTGCTGAGAGAACCAGGAGACCATCTCAGCCTGGAGGAGCAGGATTCTCCTTTGCTGTAGGGTCCAACACGTGTCCCAGTGTTGTCACCTAGGGGTGGCACCACAACCCAGCAGCGTGTCCCAGCAGGACGGGATGCTGCAGGCAGTTGGCTCCTGGGAGATGCTCACAGCCGAGCGCCAAACCTCGTGGCCTGGATTTCCTCCTCCATAAGGTGAAAAGTTCCGTGGCGACGTAAGCCCCAAAGCTCTCGAGAGAAGCTTTTCCAACACACTCGGGGTGGCCCCCACTGTCGAGCACTTTGCTGTGCCTTCAGGGTGGCTGCGTGCCTGGCAGGTGTCAGGAAAGGAGAGCAGGTTCTTTGTTTGTGCTAATTTGTTGCTCTGTTTTCCGCCAGCTAGTTTAATTGTAATTAAAACCCAGCAGCCGCCGGGGAAGGAGCATGCAGGCGCCGAGGGGAAGTCAAGGCAGTGGCTGGTTTCTGGTCCCCTGCTGCGTTGCCCTTGGCTTCCCTCTCCAGCCCTATCTTGCATTTAAAATCAGCGCCTGCTGCCACCCGGGCTGCTTATTTTCTTCTCGTTGTGACAGTGAGCGGTGGCTGCAGCCTGCCAGTCTGTCACACAGGTGAGACACAATGCAAAATTCATACTCTATTTATACCACTTGCAGCCTGCCTGGCTCTTTCCCTTCCATCTTTAGGCTGAAATTCATTATCGGCTGCTGCAGGGTCCTGGACGGGTCGTCATTAAGCTCCAGGGCTCTGGAGTGTTTCCCAGCTGTGAAAGCGTGAGCGAGGGTCCGGGCCACATCCTGAGGGGGTGCTGGGTGAGCCCTGAGGAGCTGTCGAGCCCTGGTGGTCCCAGCAGGTGCCCTCCCGTGGGCTCTGCGAGCGTGATGAGGCTGCTGGTCGCGGATCCAGGCTGAATTCCCAGCTCCCTGGCTGTACAACAGCGACGACAGCGCTCTCCGACCTTGCAAGGGTTTTGCAAGATAAATCTATTAAAGATTTAAAGACGCCGGCTCCCAGCTACTCAATAAACCCCTGTTGATAATAAGGAACCAAGCGGATCTGAGATAATGTTGGTTGTTGGTTTTTTTTTTTAAGTTTAACTCGTGCATCTCCAGGCAAATGAATGTAAAATCCAATTTACTGCTACTGCAGTCGGGCAGGACCCTCCCCGACCCAGCTGTGGGGGGGATTTGCTTTGGAAGCAGATATCCGAGGGGATAATTGGGCAAGAGGAGTTGTCAGAACAAAGGCACAGGACCCACGGGACGGCGGGAGGGGACGGCAATAGGAAAGGAAAGAGGTACCGTTGACGGTGAGCGTCACCTCCCGCTCCCCCGCGCCCACCCGCGGCACCACGGCTCGGCACACGTATTTCCCAGCGTCTTCCTGGCGCACGGACTTCAGGGTCAGCTTGTTCTCGTTGCTCAGGACCTGGAAGAGAGGAGGGGGTTGCTTTCAGGGGTGGGGTGGGGGGGCTGATGGGAAGTAGAACGAGAGACACGGGTTACGAGCTCGAGGGCAGCTCGGAGAAAACGAAGCAGGATGAGCCCAAAGTCTGATGTGGCACGGAAATATCACTTATTGGTGTTGACCAAGGAATAAAGAAATAGCACAGTTTTAGAGGGGAAATATATGGCCTGTTCCTATTTGTCTGAATTTTTACAAACTGCAGGTTTGCAAGAAATTCAAGATATTAGAGAGAAATGTTGGTGGCTGCAGTGACACAAGAGCCTTTAAACCGGAGCAGAAAAGCCTTCAAGAGAACCCCCATCCACACCTGCATTTCCACCTTCATGGGTGCAGGAGAGGCTGCCAGGATTGACTCGGGGATTTCAAACCCAGAAGCGGTGAGAGACCAAGCTGGAGAGCTGGCAGCCCCCCTGGGAACCGGGCTGGCAAGCCCTCCCCAGGGAGCAGCTGCAGGGTGGCTGCCAGCCACGCTCGTGCCCTCCTGCCCCGGCAACGCAATTAGCAGCTTTATTAAACCTTGAAAACTGCTGAAGCAGAGGGATCTGGTGGAGGCTGTCAGCAGAATCCCAGCACCGGTGGTGTTTAAAAAAAAATAAATGTGGCTGGTCTAAAATAAACTGTGGCTTTTGGAGCAACGTGACTCTGCGCTGGAAACTCGTGCCTGGGGGTTAATTCCTCCAGGTGCCCTGGCCTCTCCCTCCCATCACCTCTCCTTCCTTCCAGCACCCATCTGCTGGGTGAGCCCCCAGAATTAGTGCCCACGCAAAACCTGAGCAGTGGCTGGACATGGATCAGGGTCTCCCTGTGGCAAGAAGATGGGGGTCTGACTCCAAACCTGGCATGAGACAGAGCTTCAGACCCCTGTTTTAGCATCGGCTGCGAAGACTTCCATGCAAATGCCTTTCCTTACTCGGCCTCATCCCCTCTTGTGTCTCTGACGTGTTTCCTTATGGGAAAGTAGGAGGAAAGGTAGTTTTTGTGGGAGCCTGAGCTGGCTCCAAAAGTGGGAAAAAGCCACCCTGATCCCCCATCCCACTGCGATGGCTGGGGCTGAGGGGCTTTAAAAAATCAGCATCCCCTAACAGCACCCCTCGGGGGAGGTGGAGGTGGCTCTGCTGGCCAGCACAGGCACCTCTGCTGGGCGACACCTGTCTGTCCTGAGCCCCGAGATGCTCCAAGCCAGCTAGAGGGAGCCAAATAAAAAGGGAGAAGGCTGCTCTGCCTGTGTGCTGCCTGGGCACTGCCTCTAGTGAAGGCAAGACCTGACGCTGGCTTGGGCTGGACCAGGAAGGTCAGGAAAACCTCATCCTCACTGTCCACAGCTCCTTTCAGCCACCCTGCCCGCTCCGGCGGCGTTGGGAAAATGAAATAGCAATTTATGGTGTGAGAGCGTTGTCTATAATGGTAATAACCCAGGGGAACGGCAACTGCAGCTGCAGGATGTGAAGCCACTCAGGGATTGTTGATCCACTGGGATTCCTTAGCCGGTTTGAGCCATCAGCTCTCCCAAGTCTATAATTATTTCCCAGGAGACAGCCTTTGCCGAGGTCATCGGGGTTTGGAAAAAAATACCCCAGCAGTTGATGCCTCAACACCTGCTCCTCAGTCTGTGCCTGGGGAGCGACTCAGCCCCTTTCTCTGGCTCCCGTGCCCACCCAGCTCTGATGGTACCTCATCTTGAGCTGCATCACTCAGCTTTGCCTCATCAACTTCAGGATGCACCTGCCCAGACGAAGCCACAAGATGCTCTCCACGCTCGAACCTGAGGGCTTCAGGTCTCAACCCTTCTGTAGCTCCTTAACGTGGCTTTGCTCAGCCCTCCTGTCTGCAAGGATCGATACTCGATCAGAGTATCTCGTGCCTCCCTGGCCTGGCTGAGCCATGCTTAATATTTACAAAGCTCCTTAGGCTTTTCAGGACGAAAGAAATGTGGGGGAGTCTCCTGGGCCAGATCCAGACTCCCCCCACCCACCCAGGGGAGCTGGGGTGAGTGGGTCAGGATGTGAGCTCTCGGGTCTGGAGGCCAGAAAGGACCATCCCAGAAAGGAACCATCCCAGGAAGGACCATCCCAGAAAGGAACCATCCCAGGACGGACCATCCTAGAAAGGAGGAGCCATCCCAGAAATGAGGGACCATCCCAGAAAGGACCATGTGCAGGTGATTTGCAGAAGCGCTACCCGTCAGCGAGAGGTTAAGTGATGCTCTGGCCTCTGTTCAACCCAACCCATCATCATGGGAATCACTTCTCCTCCTATTAGGACTCCTCTGCAAACATCTCCTGTGGGATGTGGGCGAGAGCTGCGTGCACAGGGGCAGGGTCAGACAACTCGCTGCCTCGATTCCCCTCCTGCAGCGCCTGCGCTGATCTTCAGGAGTCTTGATTTCCCCTTTGCCTCTCTCAAAGGGGACTCCAGGGCTGATTTTCCAGCCTGCCATCCAAATGCTTTGTGGATGCACACAGATTTGTATCCAAAATATTATAAATGCGGTAAAGCCTTTACTGCTTAATCATAGAATTACACAATTGCCCAGGTTGGAAGGGAGCTTTCAGATCACGGAGTGCAACCACCAACCTAACGCTGACAAAACCCATCACTAACCCATGTCCCTCAGCATCACGTCTGCCCGGCTTCTAAATATCTCCAGAGATGGCGACTCCACCACGTCCCTGGGCAGCCTCTTCCAGTGTTTGATAATCCTTTCAGTGAAGAAATTTTCTTTAATATCCATCCAAAACCTCCCCAGGTGCAACCTGAGGCTGTTCCTCTTGTCCTATCGCTTGTTACTTGGGAGAAAAGACAGCCCCTCCCTGGCTAGTCCCTCCTTTCAGCAAGGTGTAGAGAGTGAGATCATCTCCCATCCTCCTTCGGCTACTCTACCTGTTCCCTAGACCCACAGCCCGTGACCCACTGCTCTGCAATGCCACGTTGTCCCTTGCATTTAGAGGAACCTCGCAGGTCCAGCGCTTGTCCAGCCAGG
>VZRU01009188.1:45477-65160 GCA_013398155.1 Pedionomus torquatus
CCCAGTGCTCCAGGTGGGGTCTCACCAGAGCAGAGTAAAGCAGCAGAATCCCCTCTCTGGATCTGGATCACTTCTTTTGATGGAGCCCAGGATGTGATTTGCCTTCTGGGCTGCAAGTACGCACTTGATGACAGACACTGGCTTTTCCAGGAGGGAGGTGTTGGCTGCAGGACACCCCATGGTGCCTCTCCCAGTCCCCTCCCCAGCACAAGGGCCTGGCAGGGATGCTCACCCCCCCTGGAAGGAAACTGGAGGTGTGCTGGTGGAAAAGCTATTCCTATTTCAAAAGGAAAGCACAAAACTTGACTGGCTGGGTGATTCCTTCTGCAAATCGAGCTGTTTCCTTGACAGATCAAAACAAAACAAATGCAGACGCTTTAGATCTGGCGTTCTTTTAATCCTGCTGTTTAAAATGCCCCCCTCCTCCTCCACCCCCTCACACAAGAGGACTGTGCACCAATCCTGTCCCCATTAATCCCTCTCTTGGTGCTTCTCTTGCCACAGAAGAGAAGTCCACCCTCCTTTGCAATAACTCCTCTCCCCTCAGCTCCAGGGTCCCAGGTTCATATGAGAATTACACTTCCCACCCCAAATTAGAATCATAGAATCACAGAATGGTTAGAGTTGGAAGGAACCTTCCAGGTTATCCAGTTCCAACCCCCCTGCCCTGGGCAGGGACACCTCCCACCAGCCCAGGTCCCTCCAAGCCCCATCCAGCCTGGCCTTGAACCCCTCCAGGGATTCTCTGGGCAACCTGGGCGAGGCTCTCACCATCCTCACAGCAAAGAATTTCTTCCTAAGATCTCATCTCAATCTCCCCTCTTCTAATTTACAGCTGTTCCCTCTTGTCCTGTCACTCCACTCCCTGACAACGAGTCCCTCTCTAAATCTCCTTTAGGCTTCTGTAAGCAACAATTTAACTTCTAAAGTTAAATTCTGGGGGTTTTTTTCTAGGAGCAGAGGAGGTTTAAAACCACTCAGATGGGTCTGAAGAAGCAGGCTGTGACAGCCAGCTGCCAAAACTGCTTATCCTGGGGAAACACTGGGGATGTGAGTCACCCCCTAGGCCTGGATGAGCTTGGAGGTGTCACCTCTCCCGGGGGAATTTCACCCCTTTGGCAGCGATGCTGCATTTCATTTCTCCTGCCTACATCGTCTTGACTTATCCCACCACACAATAGACATGACTAATAGCTGAACTATTATTTCTTGTGCGGGTCGGGTAATCCAGTTTCATCACGTGGTTCGTGTTTCCTCAAGTTGTTTAAGGGGATTTGTCCTTTCTGGGGTCTTCCTACCCCACTCCACCCCCGTAGCAGAATTTCTGTAGCCAGATTTATGGATGCTGGCACTTCGAAGCGCTAATTCTCCTCCGTGTTTATCCTCCTGCTTAGGGCTGAGTGAATCCGCGCTGGGAAACTCTTCAAACTTGCCTTTCCCTCTACTGCAGCTCTTATTTTGCACCTAAAAAACCCATCACCCCGGCTTGTGGCCTTTACAACTCTATACCTCACCGTGCAATTCCTTTGGGGGAAAAAAAAAAAAGGTGGTAAATGGAGACAGAACAACCCAGCCCTTCATCAGCATAAGTAATCTGCTGCCAGAAGGTTCTTGGAGTTGGGCTGAGATGGGGTGTTTTGGATCACTGGAGCTACCTAAACCTCATGCTTCAGGGCAGAAATGATGGGCAGGCAGGCAGGAGTGGCTCTTGCCTTCCTGTGCATGGGCCTCATGCATGGCCAGAGAGCGGCTGGGTTGGCTGGGGCTCTTCAAAGGGTTTTCTCCTCCTTGGCAGACTCCTAAAGCTCCTCCGAGGTTTTGATCTGGGCTCAATTTCAGGATGTTTTCAAGGGCTTTGTGGTTTGATCTCCATAGTGTAAGAGGGCTTCAGCAAGCACCAGGCTGACCTCTTGCCAGCACAGAGAGAGGAATCAAAGGATCATAGAATTGTCTAGGTTGGAAGGGACCTTTAAGATCATCTAGTCCAACCATCAACCTAACTCTGATAAAAAAACCCAATAACCCATCACTAAACCACGTCACTAAGCACTATGTCAACCTGTCTTTTAGATACCTCCAGGGAGACAGACCTCGGGACACGTTTATATTAACTCTTCAAGGAGGGTGTGCCCAACCCTACTTTGGACAGAGTGCCCACCAGCCTGAGCCAGCTTCCTCTGACTTTCCGGTCCTGGCTCTGAGCAAACTCACTGAGTCCCCCTAAAGCCCTTCCTTCCCCATGACAGCTGCTGTTGCCAATCCCATCATCCAGGTCCATGTTTTAGGCTCTATCTGTCTGAATTTTGGCACGTCCTCAGGTTAGTGTGAGGCACAGCCCCCTCATTGGCAGGTTCCTTGGCTGGTCCTGCCAGAACAGTTAATTATTCAGGGATGAACTGTGTCTAGATCAAATGATTCGAGTTAGGACTATCATCACAGGCAACTGTGCTCAGAGGTGTGCACCCCAGGTGGAGATGGGTTGAGTCCTAATTGTGTTGGAATCTTCTCACAGAAGATGCCAAGGGCAGCAATTTCTGTGTAATCCAACACGGGCTCCCACTGGCTGAACCACGCGTAACTTGGGCTCTGGCAATTCATGAGGAGGAATAATAAATGACATATCCAGAAACGTGTTCCCATCGTGCTAATGCAAATATACAGGCAACATATGGGTGGAAAAGTAGAATAAAGTTGCAAGTTCACCAAAAGATCTGTTTGGAACTTCGCTATGAAATCCATCCATCTATCTCCCCATCCATCTCTGCATCCATGCATCCATCCATGCATCCATCCATGCATCCATCCATCCATCCATCCCCAAACTTATGCTCAAGTCACTGTCCTTGGCCAAGCCTCTTGAATCCCCTTAGACATCCTGGTCACAACACTGCTTTTCTCAGCCACGTCATGAGAAAATAATCAAACGTAGGTGCACACTGGTACAACAGACTGACCCAGAAGAGCGATGTGACTATTTTATCCACTTCTGTATAAAACAGTGGGAAACAGCATTTTAAAAATAAAAGTTTCCAGAGGTAAAACCCATGAAGTCCTTAATTACACACTTCAATAGCAAAGCAGAGCTGAGCAGTGAGCATTGCTTGATGCTTTACAGACAAATGGTTTTCTAATCCAGAGCCAACAGCTTGTGTTCTTCCTTTGCTTTAATATTTGCCAACAGCTTCCAGAGAGAGTTCCAGGGACAACTTCAAGATCTGAAGTTAACAGAGTTAGTCCATGAACTCATCCTGTGGATGAGACCAGAAGCCCTTTGGGGTCCCTCTGGGATGGGCTTTACAAGGCCTGGTGCTGCTGGCACCAAACAAGCTCTCCAGTAGGACTTCATGCCGGGTGGCTCGGGACGCACAACGTGTCCTCACCACAGTTCCCAAAATCATGCGGCTTTGTGGAGGAAAGGCTCTCCTGTTAGAAACTGCCTCAGCTCCGCTCCTGCCAGCTTTTCCCTTGCTTTCCCCTAGATCTGCTCTTTCCCCGTGATCCCAGCCTGACTTCCCTGCTGAGGAAGCCTGTGAGATGTTTGCCCAAGGTCAGCATGGCTCAGGGTGCCAACAGCCTACACGTGGCAGGATGAGCCCTCTGGCTGCCAGTGTCCAAGACGAGTCACGTAGACTGGGGAAACCACGGGGGCGTGTGTTCCCGGGGGGCGAGCGGGAGCCAACGCGTTTAGTTAGGGGTGCTGGCATCCTCTGGGTTTTCTTATCCTTACACCATGGATGTTGGCCTACATTTTGTAGGGGTACATTTTGTAGCACCCTGGCAGAATCACAGAATCTTCATGGTTGGAAAGGACCTCTGAGATCACCGAGTCCAACCATACCCACACAAGAAAACCCTAGAATCTTGGCCACTAGAGCACGCCCTGAAGTGTCACCTTTACATGTTTCTGAAACACCTCCAGGGATGGTGACTCCACCACCTCCCTGGGCAGGCATCCTTCCCCCAAGGATGCTGCCTGGGGAATTAGTCAAATGATCAATAATTGATACCGACTGCAATCACCACCGGTTTATCAGAGCGGAGATGGGCATAGCAGATGCTGACGGTTTCGTTCTCCCCCTCTAGCCCCTGAAAACTGCAATAAAGAAGCAAAGAGGGAATCAAGAAGTGAAATCCTTCAAGAAAGCACCTGCAGGGCTGAGGTGGATGCAACCCCAGTCCCCATCCTGGGTCCTTCTTGCACACCCGACCTCGTCATGCACATCTCACCTGTCCCTGGACATGTTCCCCACCTCTGGCATGAAAGCAGAAAAACCTCAAGCAGAGCTGAAGGCCTCTTAAATCAATGTCTTTCCCAGCTCGGAAGCTGTAAGAGGATTCATTATTTATATCGCAGAAACACAAAAGCTTAGCATATTTTAAGCTGTCTGAAACGAGTTCAAGGCAACTCTTCCTCTCTCTTCTTTTTTTTAACTAAACACATTGAGATGTCTCTGAATCAAGCGGCAGGAGGAAACTCTCTTTTCCTTCCAAAAGAGAAAATAAAATGGAGGGATTGGGGGAAAGAAAGAAAAAAACCCTGTGAACCAGCTTGAGATCACCAAGGAACACCCATCAGGGGATGTTCTCTGTGGGACGCTGGCATGACCCTTAGACTCCTTCCTGACATCACACAGAGGTTATGGCAGTTGGGGAATTGAGGGAGGCATCCCTGCAACGTCCCAGGTACAGGCACACGTGCCCGTATCCTTCAGAGAGGAGGTGACGAGTGTCTTTTTTTTTCTTTTTTTCCTCCTTCTCCCCTTTTTTACATTTTAAATTTAGTCACAGCATCTCTAATTTCCTTAGATCTGAAGCCACCTCGTGAGACTGGAAAGGAACGATACAGAAGAAAGACGAGGGGGGAAAAAAACGCCAGTAATCTTGTAAAAGTCAGTTTTGAAAAATCAATTTTCTTGTGTGACAAGATTTGCTTAAGGCTTTTCGTTCTGTGAAATCAGCCCATCATCCTGAGGGAACGCATGAAGGAAGTGGCGAGTGTGGTTTGGAATAACTCAGATTAAAGACTGCTAAATTAGGCTTGAGAAGCCACCACCTCTCCTTGCAAAAGGAGAGGACATCTGGCTAGAGGAGGCAAGGATGCTCCCTTCCTTCCCAATCACCAGGAACCTGTCTTGAAGGAGAGGTGACCAGTGAGTCTGGGAAAACACAACCCTCAGATCTCCCCAAGCCCTATGGATGTTTGAAAGAAGATTGCACAGCTCTACTCTCTGTGTCTTTGGGGCGCAAAGTCTGCCTGGAAATGAGAGGCTTGGGAGATGGGTTTGCTCCAGCATTGGGAATCTGTGGTGCGTGAGAGCAAAGCCTTGAGGACTGCTAATGCCTGGTGAGGCACTGAGAGGCTGAGGGACTTGGGTCTTTCTAATCTGGAGAAGAGAAGGCTGAGGGGGGATCTGACCAACACCTAGAAATCCTTCAAGGGTGGAGGAGGATGGGGCCAGGCTACTTCCAGTGGTGCCCAGTGACAGGACAAGAGGAGACGGGCACAAGCTTGTACATCAGAAGTTCCATCTAAACATGAGGAAGAACTTAACTTTGAGGGTGGCAGAGGCTGCCCAGAGAGGTGGTGGAGTCTCCATCTCCAGAGACATTCAAACCCTGCCTGGACACGTTCCTGTGCACCGTGCTCTGGGTGGACCTGCTTTGGTTGGCGGAGGGTGGACTAGATGATCTCCAGAGGTCCCTTCCAAGCCCATATCACTCTGTGATTCTGACAACTGCTGCCCAACGGGATGCTGGTGGTCCTGGCTGGGATGGGGATGGCCACAGACATAGAATCATAGAATCCTCCAGGCCAGAAGGGACCTCCAAAGGCCATCCAGTCCCACCTCCCCGCAGTCGCAGGGACACCCCCAACCAGCCCAGGTTGCCCAGGGCCTCATCCAGCCTCACCTGGAATATCTCCAGGGAAGGGGCCTCAACCACCTCCCTGGGCAACCTGCTCCAGTGTTCCACCACCCTCAGTGTAAAGAAACTTTTTCTAATATTCAACTTAAATCTACATGGTGCGCCCCATGTTCCAGTGAGGTCCCTTGAAACATGCCATCGAAGCCCTCCACCGTCCCCCTCCATCAGAGCCGATCCTCCGCCGTCCCCCTCGGCTGGAGAGGCTCCATCCCGCGCAGCAGCCTGGGCCGGCTGCTTCATCACTCATTTCATTTGGTACCTTTAATCATTTCTGCATCAGGGAGAGGTGCTCAAGAGCACAAAGCGCTTTCCTTCCCCACCCCCCCTCCTTTTCTTTTTTCCCGTTCCAGCCATCAGACTCTCTCTCCTCTACGCTCTCTCCTAATTAGTTCGAGCTGCCTCCGAACATCTCCCACCTGCTTGTTCCCATTACCCTGACAAGCCAGGGAACGGGAAGACAAATCTCCTTGTCCTCACACCTCCGTGAGCGAAGGGAGGCACGTCCAGCCGCATCTTCCCACTCTCACCTGGAGCCTCGTGCCTTGGCGGAGCCCCCAGCCTCACTTCCCAGCTGCAGGGATAGTTGTGCCTTTTATTCTACTTCCTTTTTTTTCTTTCTTTTTTTTTTTTTTTCTGTTTTTATTTTTTCTTTTTTTTTGAAAGCCTGTCTTTCCCTCTCCTCCTGCCACCCAGCCACGCTGAGCTCCTGTCAGAGGGAGCTGGCAGATGGGGCTGATGCATCATGAAGGAGATCTGAAGAATTCATCTCCCGTTATTTTTTTTCCTTTCCCCAGCTTTCATTTTCACTTCAGAGCAAAGGTCCAGTTGTCTGGGAGGAAGCTACAAAGACAAACCCGGGCAGGAAAACAGAGATAGTCAGGAAAAATGTTACAGTGCCGATAACTTGAGACCTCTGTGTGCTTTGCATTCATTTCAACTCCCGCTTTAGCTGCATTTTGCTATGTCTATAAATTAGATTTATTCCGTTGCTGCTGTGAAATGCCTGCGGGCCCCTTCCCCGCTCCGGCTTCTCTTGCCTCCCTCGCCGAATTTGGCAGCGGGAGGCAGTGAGAGAGGTGACAGCCCTGCCGAGGGGTGGCATATGGACCCGCAGCGTCCTGCCGCCGGACAGACGGCAGCCTCGGCCGTTGGAGGAGGAGCAGGAGCAGATGGGAGCAGGGGGGAGGAAGGCAGCGAAGCCAAGGTGAGCCTGCACTCTGGCATAAATCAGCACTTTTCCCCCAGCTGGTTTTGGGGAGGGAGAATGTCCTCAGTGTGCCAAGAAATGGCTGCAACACCAGAGTGACTGTTCCACCTGAAGATGCTGAGATGCCTCTTGCCTGGACCAGAGGTCTGGTGAGCTGCTCCCCATGTAACTTTTTCGCAACCACCTGGCCAGCAAGGACCTCTGAGGGCTGCCCCAGGTCCCCTTGCTGTCCCCAGCAGGGAAGCCCATGTTATTTTCCCCCTGTGTCTGTGAGACTGAGCCTGATGGACATGGGGGAGCGCGCCCACGAGCCCCCAGACCTCACACCTCATCTGCGGTCACTGCCTGCTCTGCAGCACATTTCAAACCCTTGACAGCCCCTTTTAAATGTTAATAGAGATGTGATTGTCATTTAATAAGAGCTTAATATTGCTGATCCCCCTTCCTTGGCAGGTCTGCTGGGGATACCAAAAAATGTGCCGATGAGGTAGTGGTCTCAGTGATCAGAAGCTCCAGGGGACGCTGGGTGCAAGGGGGATGTTCATGTTTATTCTGGCCCCTTCCTAAATGGGCAGAAGAAAGTAACTAGCATACCAAACACACCAAGTCTCAGGTGACATTTTTCAAAGCCATCTGAATTTCATATTGAAGCATATTCTGGTCTTAAACGGTGCCAGAAATAGGGAAAACGGCCGCTGCTGCGGTTTGGCTGCAGGCAGGGCCAGGCGTGCCCATCAAAAGGATCATTTGCCACTTCTCTTTCAAAAGTTGCCAACAAAATGCATCACCCCGAATGCCCACAGCAGCTTCTGTTGTGGGAACCAGTAGCCCCTTTACAGATAATGGCTCTGCGAACATATTTTGCAGCAGCTAAACGGGAGAGGCAGAGGCAACTCTGGTGTCACAGAAGAGCATTAAACCTCAAATGTGCCTTCTACCTGGGAACAGAGATGTTGTGTACATCCAGAAGCCCAGCTGACCAAGTGAAGGAGCTAGCTGGAAGACAGAGATCTGCTCCCAGTGCCTGGAATGATTTATCCTTCTGCTCAATGGTCCTGGCAGCAGAAAACAATTCTCAAGACTCTTCCTTCTGTAAGATCAAAATTCCGCACAGAATCACAGAATCTTCACGGTTGGAGAGGATCCCTGAGGTCATCAAGTCCAACCATACACACACAAAAACCCCAACATCTCGGCCACTAGAGCATGCCCTGAAGCTCTATAGATGAGACTTCATCGTGACCAGACAAAATAGTATGAATCCATCTATCAGCCCAGCTCTCCTCACTGCCTGGACGTGGGGGTTGACTTTCTTCACTTGAATCCTGCTTCAGAGACATCCCTGGGGCTTGGGGCACCCCATCCAAACAGTCTGATCCCTGAGGAGGGAGCATGAGGAATCCAGCATGGGAAACCCTGGGTACGTGATCGTGAATCAGTGACTTGCTGATCTTCAGCCTGGGCTTCCTCCTCTGCCATAGCCACATGCCAAGGGCAAGGGCTGCCTCTTCTCTTGCCTTGGGCATCTGTTTTGCAGACGTTGGGTTGATGTGTTGAGTCCATGACTGACAGACTGGTGATGGATGCGCTTCCAGCAATCATTTGGTCCAGCAAGACACATTTACTGGCCCAGAAAAGATGCAATGATCCACCCAAGGGTTGCCATCTGCTCATTCCTTCCTCCATTCCCCATCCCTTTGATAAGCTCTCCCCATTTTGTAATGGTCTTGGCTTTGCTTCTCCTCCACCCGGTGTCACCAGCAGCACACGTTCTTAGTGATCAGCTCTTTGCCATGCAGTAAAGCAAAGCCATGAGGGAGCTCCTTCAAGCATCTCAGCAAACTTCCAAGCCGTGGTGGTGCTGCTTTTCAGCAGGACACTGGGGCAAGCGCTCTCAGAGAACTTGACTTCTCTGTGAGAGCCTGAAGCATCTCATAAATAAGTCCGGGGAGGTGCCAGCAGGTCCCAGAACCGCGCAGAGGAGACCCAAACTAAAAAGAGCAGCAAGGCTCTGTGGAGTTTGAACTTCTCCGCAGGGTTTGTCAGAACAAAATGTGGCAATGTGTCTGCACGGAATAAATGCCTCTGAGACGGCACGGTGCCAAAGCACAGTTGGTGTGTATCGTAATTTTCTCCTCCTCTTCTTCAAGCTTCTTGATATCAGCTGCAATTTTTCCATACCTGTGTGATATGGTTTCCATACCCCAACAAACCTGCCACTTTCTCCCCCACGGCCAGCAGCCAAAATAGTCACAGACCTGTAGCTGGGCATCAAGTACCATTCTTGGAGGCACCAGATCTACCAAAAGTGCTTGGGGATCTTCATCCAGGCATCTGCCTGAGGTTGGGTGGGAAATGCCCACCCTGTATCCCCATCAGACCCAGGCGGGAGGAACGGATCAGGCACTAGATCTCTTACCCGTTGTTGCCCCTTTACAACAGCAACGGGTCACATCTTTTTGTTTTCACCTGCAGAGAGGCTGAGGGAGGTGAGGACACTGTCTCCCATCAGGTGCATTCAAGCCCTGTTGCCTTTAGAGAAAACCTCTTTAAGAAGCAGTTGAGTTTGGATTAATAATTGATGAGCAGCAGCATGCTGTTGGTTCAAAGATAAAACAGTGTTTACCAAACGGGAAGGTCCTTTCTACAGACCAGAGCCCACTGAGAGAACAAACAAACAACTGTCCTGCTGCAAAATCAAGCCCTGGGAGGATGACGGTGGGGCTTGAGGACAGAAGGATCCAAGATTTGGCACAGCCTGACCAGGCACCCTGTCACCTGGGGAGGCGATGTGAGCCCTGACCTGCAGCTGCAGTTCACCAAGCTGGTTGATGGAGGAAGGTCCTACCCAGTTCAGGAAGGACAGGGAACTGCTGGAAAGGGTACAGAAGAGGACCATCAAGATGATGAAGGGCCTGGAGCATCTCTCTTAAGGGGAAAGGCTGAGGGACTTGGGTCGTTTTAGTCTGGAGAAGAGAAGGCTGAGGGAGGATCTGATCAACACCTAGAAATACTTCAAGGTGAGTGTCAGAAGGATGGGTCCAGGCTTTTTTTCAGTGGTGCCCAGTGACGGGACAAGGGACAATGGGCACAAACTGGAACATAACAAGTTCCATCTAAACATGAGGAGGAAGTTCTTGACTTTGAGGGTGGCAGAGCCCTGGAAGAGACTGCTCAGAGAGGTAGTGGAGTCTCCATTTCTGGAGACATTCCACACCCACCTGGACAAGTTTCTGTGCAACCTGATCTAGGAGGACCTGCTTTGGCAGGGGGTTGGACTGGATGATCTCTGAAAGTCCCTTCCAACCCCACATTATTCTGTGATTCTGTGAAGACCTTCACCAATATCTGGGCAGGTGGCACCTTCTGGCTTCGGCCCAACAAGGGTAGGTAGAACTTGCTTGGACAGCACAAAATACAATCCCCACTTCTACTGTAGGGTGGTGTAGCATCATCCCCTGGGGGATAATGCTTCCCAGCTCCTCCTGACCTTCTGCTGCACCATCAGCTGCATCTTCTGCCATGTTTCACACAGTTATGGAGAGCTGGGTGTGTTGTTCACTGCTGCTGTACTTAATGGCAGACTCCCTGTAGCAGCTGGGGAGGGATGGCTCTCTCCATCTCTGTCTGTCTGTCTGTTCATCAGTCCCACCCCTTGTCTTGGAAGTGTGCTTGGGCCCTAGAACTGATGCTGGAGGGTGGCTCAAAATGTCCCCTGCTCCATGATTACGAAGACAGAATCATAGAATGGTTAGAGTTGGAAGGGACCTTTAAGATCATCCAGTTCCAACCNGTGTTGAGGACTCCAGAGCTGGACACAGGACTCCAGGTGGGGTCTCAGGAGCACAGAGCAGAGGGGGAATGATAATGTTATTTGCGAAGGTCTGTGCTGGCCCTCAGGCTGGGAGCGCGGCGTCACTGCGCGAGAGTGAGATATGTGTTATTGCCCTGCCTGCACCAGCTCCCCATCACTGCAAAAATAATCATCATCGGAGGAGCCCAAAAGGCTGAGGGACTCTGCCTCTTGCAATATTAAACTTTCCCATTTTCTTCTGCCACTTTAAAGATTCTCTTTCTTACTGCGAGTGATAAATAATAACAGCAAAAAAACACCCCACAGACACACAACAGACATCAAAAGCCAAGGGAAGATTGGCAAATGGAGAGATCTGAAGTGAGCAGAGAGGAGGCCTGGTTGTGAGTCGGTTCACGTAGCCCTGACTTCTGTTGCTTTCCATTAATTTTACCCACCATCACAGGTGGCAGAACGACGACGACAGCTAATTACTCTCTCTCACTTTCCCTTTCTCGCCCCTTCGCTTGCAGCAAAAGAAAGTTGGTAAATTCCCAAATTCCAACCCCCTCCCCATCCCAGATTTGTCTGGGTGGGGAGGGGTGATCAGAGACGAAGAGGAGGGGGTGCAGTTTGCCCGCACATATGCCAGCTGCCTGCTGGAGCCCTTTGCTGCCGCGTCTCCCCCAGCCTGGCACTGCGGGCGACGTGATGCTCTGCCCGCACACACCAGCTGGCAGAGGCGGGCACCGGCTCCAGGCGAGGGGCAGCTTTCCCCCAGCATTGCTGGGCCACCAGGGAGCCTTTTTGGGCTTCCAGCCCCAGGGTGCTCAAGGGGACACATCCACGGAGGCGCCGCCAAGCAGCCCAGGTCCCCTTGAGCCTTTCTCAAGCAGAAGGTGCCCCACCACCGGCAGCAAGGAGCTGTGGAGCAGCGTTCTGGTGGGCTGAGCTGTGAAGGGAACGTGATCCCAGGTGGAGACGACATAAACCCCAGCCAGATGGGGTATAAGACCCTACAGAGGCCATAGGATACCTCAGTGCAAAGATTGCTCAATACGGTGAGAGAGAAATACATGCAGATGAGCAAACCCCCTGCTGCCAGGGTTAATTCATCCCGATGACAGACCCCCCCCGCTCACGCCTCACTGTGACACCTCGCCAGCCCAGCTCCCCCCCACGGGCTTCTGGTGACACCGGCCTGTCCCGCGTCCAAAAAAAGCGAGTGACAGCCCAGGTGACATCGTGGGCGAACAAAACCCCCTGGGGAAAAAGATGCTCCTTGTCATTGCTGCTGCCAGGGAAGGGAGAGGGTTGGGGTTTCAGCTCCAGCTTCAGCTGCCGGGTGTCCTTAGATGAGAAAAGGAGCAGAGGAACCGTGTCCCCAGCAAAGGACCCCTCTGGCCCAAGCCCTGCCTCCCCCCCAGCATCATGAGACACCAGCGAAGGGTGGCTCTGGCTTTTTCTCCTGTTAGAAAATGCCACCGAGGCCAAACAATTTGCAGAAACCTGCCAATTTTGACAAGATGACATTAATTCTTCCCTCCCCAGAAGAGAAGACGCAGCGGAGGCTGTAACTTTCCAGCCGGGCTCTGGGAGCAGATCGCTCCAAGGTCTCCTTTCTAACCAGGTTTTCCTCACATTAAAACTCACACGTGTGTGATGTATTATATAGGAGAGCAGGAAGAAAACCTCTCTGGGAAAAAAGCAGCTGCCTTGATTTCATCAAAGCTCCACTCTCCATGGGGGCCCTGGGTGGGGGCAGAAGGAGATTTTTTTTTGTCTCCTGGGAAATTTTGTTGAATTTTGCTTCTTACCACCCTAATGAAGAGTCTGTGCTGAAAAGCCCGGGACTGGCTTTAGCAGCTTAATGCTAATGAGCAGCACGGTTCACGGGCGATTCTGGACTCGCTTTGCTTTTCCCAGCCAGCAAAACCCGGGGTGCAAACCCTCTGCGCAGCTGATGGCCCCTTGCAAGTCCCAGCAAGGTGAGAGCTGGCTCCCGAACCCGAAGCAGGGGTGGCCCCGTGGAGCCGGCTGTGGATTTATGCCCAGAAAAGGGATTTATGCTGTTTAGACATTTCACCTTTGTGTTCAGAGGTATTTACTGACAAACACATTGGGAGGTATTAAAAATAAATGTCGGCTGAAGACCAAGATGTGGTATCTCCATCAAGGGTGAGGGAAGCCAAAGGAGATATATTAGAGTGGTTCTTTCCCTGTGGAGAAAAAAATATCACCTTTCTCTCCATTGTTTGCTTTTAAAGCAGAATAAGTTCATTTGAGGCAGTGACAGGGTCCCGGGAGGCCCTGGGGATGACACCGAGCTGCATCTCATTTACATATCTAAGCCCTTTACCCACCTTCCCTCCCAGTCAGTGGCTCCTGGTTTGGATGTCCTGCTCCGGAGGACTCCAAGCTTCGGTGCCGAAACATCTGCTGCCTTTACCTAGTTAGTGAAGAGCTTTGGGATCTTTTGGAAGGGAGATGAATCCCCTCTCAATCAATCAGAGCCATTAAGTGGAAGGAAGCCCCGCCGAGTGCTGCTGAATCCTGTTTGCTTGTCACAGTGGTAGGGAAAAAGCCCCGTGTGATGTTAACATGTAAAGGAACTTAAGAAACGAGAAACCCAAAGTGCTTGAATTTTTCATGCCTCTTTTTTTTTTTTTTTTTNATCCCTTTTATGAGAAAGCATAACTGAAAAAAAAAACAAACCCACATGCAATTAATTTTGATAGCAAAGTCTATCATGAAAGGAATCACGAAGCACTTTGCAACAAAGCAGAAATCCCAGTGCTCAGGGAACAGGATGGGTGAGAACACTCATGGCCTTGGGATGAGTGAGAAGGAAAGAAGGTGGCTGCAGGCAGCATCTGCCGCTCCAGGGGACAGCAAAGAGCCTGCACTAATGCGAGCACCAAGGACAGGAGAAGTGTGGTGGGTCCCTCTGCTATTTGGTGGAGAAAAGCAACCCAGCATTGTCCTGGCCAGAGAGAGACATGTGGGTGGAAAACACCAAAAGAGGAAAGAGAAAACCCACATGGGAGACTTCAAGGCAGATCCACTGGGCAGGGATGAGCCCAGGGTGGGTTCAAGGATGATGTGAGAGCCCCTTTGCTGAGGATCCTGCCTGGTGCCCCGTCTTTGGAGCAGAAATTTTTCCCAGGCTCTTGCCACCGTCTGGTTCCTCAGCCAAAGGCGGTTGTTGTGCCTTTGACTGGACCAGAATCGATCACGGAGCAAGACCCACGTGGGACGTTTGCCCAGTTCCTTCCCCGGATTGTCACACACTTCATTTTCCTTCTCCCTGTAAATATGAAAACAGGGCTATTTGTATCTTTGACATTAATTGACTTCTCAAATTAATAACTCTTCTGTGTAACTGGGAACACACTTATTGCTTTGTTGTGCCGATAGCAGATATCCAGCCGGAAGGAATCGTTCCTACCAGCAAACTTGATTGTACTAATTAAGCTGTACGAGCCTAACAGGAGGTGGGTCATGGTAACCTGTCCCCAGAGGTGCCTCCTCTGTTATTATCAACTGATGCTGTTGCAAAAGCAGAGGTGATTGCACGCCTGTGTGTGCACGCTCCTGAATTTCTTCCAGGAGTGATGAGTGGCTGATTGCAGTGGTGGGACCGGGGTGTAGAGGGTTGCTGTGAGATGTGTCCGTATCGGCTCAGACATGGGGGACCTCCTGGCCAAGAGCTCCATGGAGCCAGGAGCCAGCATTTTGCTTCCTTCTCCCAAAGGGTGATGACAACCCACTCTGCTCTCCATACCCATTNTCCTTGAGTGTGTTGTTACCACCTGAGATCATAGAATCACAGAATGTTTAGAGTTGGAAGGGACCTTCAAGATCATCCAGTTCCAACCCCCCTGCCCTGGGCAGGGACACCTCCCACCACACCAGGTTGCTCCAAGCCCCATCCAGCCTGGCCTTGAACCCCTCCAGGGATGGGGCAGCCACAGTTTGTCTGGGTAACACAGGCCAGGGTCTCACCACCCTCAAACCAAAGAATTTCTTCCTAATATCTCATCTCCATCTCCCCTCTTTCAGTGTCAAACCCTTCCCCCTCATCCTAGGGTTTCCCTCCCTGACCAAGAGTCCCTCCCCAGATCTTCTGGAGCCCCTTCAGGAACTGGAAGGGGCTCCAAGGTCTCTCTGGAGCCTTCTCTTCTACAGGCTGAACCCCCCCCCCCCCCAACTCTCTCAGCCTGTCCTCACAGCAGAGGCACTCCAGCCCTCAGATCATCTTTGTGGCCTCCTCTAGTCCCTCTCCAACAAGACAATGTCCTCCTGATGTTGGTGGTCCCAGAGCTGGACACAGGTGGAATCTCAGGTGGAATCTCAAGAATGCCCTCCCTCGCGCTGCTGGCAGCACTGCTGGGGATGCAGCCTGGGATGTGGGGGGCTTCCTGAGCCTTTCTTTTTTTCTACTCAGACAGAGAAATCTTTGAAAGACGGAGTGGTTTTTAATGCTGCCAGTGCTGCAGTGTCTTGATGATTAACGACCCCGGGGATGTTGGGACTGCCTCAGAACAGGGGTGCAGGCAGGGAGCTCAGGCACCACCTTCATCTCAGACCTGCTGCACAGAAGTCATAGAACCATAGAATCATTTTGGTTGAGAGAAACCCTTAAGATCAACAAGTCCAAGCGATGCTGCAAACGGCAGTTGAAAGTGACACAATTTCTCCTCCTGCAACAGCCTCAGCAGGGCCAAACTGAGCTCCTCACCTGCCCATGCCCTGCTCCAAGCTCACTGCAGCACCTATTGAAGATCTCAGCCTTCCAGGATCTGCAGGGAGCTCCAGGAGAGCTGGAGAGGGACTCTTTGCCAGGAGGGACAGGACAAGGGGGAAGGGTTTTAAACTGGAAGAGGGGAGATTTAGATTGGATCTTAGGAAGAACTTCTTTGCTGTGAGGGTGGTGAGACCCTGGAAGAGGTTGCCCCGAGAAGCTGTGGCTGCCCCATCCCTGGAGGGGTTCAAGGCCAGGCTGGATGGGGCTTGGAGCAACCTGGTGTGGTGGGAGGTGTCCCTGCCCAGGGCAGGGGGGTTGGAACTGGATGATCTTGAAGGTCCCTTCCAACTCTAAACATTCTGTGATTCTATGATCTCAGGTGGTAACAACACACTCAAGGAGGATTTTCCACCCAAGAAGAGCTCGTCCCCTGTGTCCCCCCATGTCTCCACCCCAGGCAGCTCTGCTCTGGCCCCTTCCAAGCTCTGCTCCTCGCTGCAGGGGATAGAGAAGCTTATGGTGGTTGCTTAAGGGTTACACAGAGATGGCAATGGAGTTGTATTGTTAAAAGCATAAAAGAGTGTGCAAAAAGAAAAAAAAAAAAGGAATTTTCCCATAATAGACTTTTCACTCAGCCTGCTTTGCTCGTTATGTCCCCAAACAGATGGCTCCGCCAGCTCGCTGCCAGGCCTCTTCATCCAACTCCAAAGCGCCAATGAATCTCTGACCGAGGATTTGCTGCATGCAGCAAAACGTAGCAGACGGCCCAGCACAGAGGCAACTGGAGCCTCTCAATGTGTAACAACATCATCAAGGCAAGATCAGCGTCGGGGAGCCAATGGAGCGGGGATGTTGGGAAGAGGGACCGCGCCGCAGCAGCTTCTCTGCCGCTCTGCAGGTACCAGGGGCTGTGTCTGGCTCCAGCCACCGCAGCCCCCAGCTGGAGGACAGCAGAGACCACGGGGATGAGTTTCAATAACCACCAAGCAGGGGCTGGCAAGGGAGTCGGTGGAATCACCGCCAGAAACTGCAGACAGAGCTGCTGAGCGTTCTTGGGTCACCTGGAGGGAATAACATTGCGGGGGGGGGAACGTGGGAGGTGTCAACGGAGGGATGGAGCGAGATGCACGGCAGCGGCGAGCAGGGCAGCACCTTACCTGTACTGGGTGACGGCAGGGTTGGCCTTGGCGGAGCAGTGGAACTTGACGGTGTTATCCTCCAGGACCGGCTGCGGCTCCACGGACAAGTTCACCAGGGGTGGGTCTGCAAAGAGACAGCAACCAGGCCATGAGCGACCCGAGGAGCCGACACAGCATCTCCTCTGCCCGCCTCCCACCAGGCTCCCAAGCCTGGGAAGCAAAACTCAGCCCTGAGAAAACATGGAAAAAGCCTTGAGACTCCTTGATGCTGCAGTAGAATGTTTAGGGCTTTGCAAGGCGGGCTTATGCCACGCTCATTGCTGAGCTCGTGGAGGGCTTCCGTAAATGAGATAGAAATAGTTCTACCGTTCCATGTAGACTTAGAATCATAGAATCATAGAATGGTTAGAGCTGGAAGGGACCTTCAAGATCATCCAGTTCCAACCCCCCTGCCCTGGGCAGGGACACCTCCCACCACACCAGGTTGCTCCAAGCCCCATCCAGCCTGGCCTTGAACCCCTCCAGGGATGGGGCAGCCACAGCTTCTCGGGGCAACCTCTTCCAGGGACTCACCACCCTCACAGCAAAGAAGTTCTTCCTGAGATCTCATTTCAATCTCCCTGGAGAAGGGAATCAGGGTCACAGGGCTAGAGGTGGTATCAGGGCTATGGTTTAGTGCTTTAGGGACATGGTTTAGTGGTGGACTTTGCAGTGCCAGGTTTACAGTTGGACTTGGTGGTCCAAAAGGCCATTTCCAGCCTGAACAATTTAATGATTCTATGATTCTGTGATGCCCAGCTCACTGCTCGGATGCTGTGAAGTCACAAAGCCATTCATGGCTCTAAGGGAAGCTCAAGGAGCGTCATGCTTAACAGAGATGAAAGCTTCCCTGCCACCTTCTCCCTCCACCAGCTTCCTCCAGATCAGGATACTGCTGGAGACACCTGGTTCCTTCACACAGATCAAGATCCTGCTGGGGAGACCTGGCTCTCTGGAAAATTCTCCATACCTTCCCTTGAGGGTCTGGGCACAGAATCACAGAATGGTTTGGGTTGGAAGGGACCATGAAGATCATCTCGTTCCAACTCCCTGCCCTGGCCAAGGACACCTCCCACCAGACCAGGGTGCTCAAAGTCCGGTCCATGCTGGTGGTGCAAGAACAGCCTGGCTGCCACCTCTCTTCTGGGTGCCAGAGGTTGTGGCCGGGGGGAACCTCAGGTGTATGAGGAGCTGAGGAGGGAAAAGTCAAGTGGAGGATGATGTGGAGGAAGAAGGCACAGGAAGGGTTGGCACTGGCAGTGCTGCAGGGCAGGAGGAGCACGCAGAAAGTCTGTCCCTGTGCTGAAAGAGAGCAGGACAGCATCCAAAGGAAGGTTATTCCAGGCTGGGAGATCATCCTTGGATCATCTGGATGGCTGGGATCATCCTTGCAGCAAAGGCCACCAGCTGGGGATGGAAGAGGAGTCTCTGGGGTGGCCTTGGCACTGACCTTGGCTGAGTGGCAGCCTGGGTGGGAGAGGAAGAGGAAGGCAGTGGCCGGCAGCATGCTGCAGTGCTGCCTCCTCCTCCTCCTCCTCCTCCTCCTCCTCCTCTTCCTCCTGCGCCGCTTCCCCACCTCATTAGGCCCCGTGATATTTACCCAGCCAGAGCCCGGCTTTGTTGCGAGCAAAGCCACCTGCCTTCTCGATGGGAAATTATGACGGGGAAATTATAGGTATTTTCAATTTACCCTAATCTCATTTTAAAATGTGCAATTCAAATGACAATAAAGATGGGCGCAGTTGGGAATATAAATGAGCTTCCCCTAACGTAACAGCCCAGAGATATATAGTGGGCTCCTAATTCATTTGCAGGCATCCTGACACTTCCCCATTGTTATACAACAACAGCTAATCACCTTCCTTTGTTAAGTATGAATCACACTTCTCTTTAGTAGCTTCCCCATTGTTTGATGGTTTAGTCGCTATGCCGACGATTTACAGAGGAGCCTCTTTGTATTAAAATGAGCCCGGCTCCCTCCTGCACTCAAAATAAAAAAAAAAATAAAAAAAATAAAAAAAGGAGATTAAAAAAAGAAAAAAAAAAAAAAGAGCAAAGGAAATGAATTAAAGCCTTTGATCTCGCCTTTCACAAATGGGATTGGGCTTTCTAACAGCGCGGTACCGTACCTGCGAGGCGGCGGATAGCGTGGGTTTGGGTGTGCGAGTGTGTTTTGGGGTATTTTAAAGCAAAAAAAAAACCAACCAAAAACCAAAAAAAAGAGAGAGAGAGAGACAAATTGTAACTCATCAGAATGTAATTCCACTTGGTTACAATTACAATTCCTGCCTGGCTTCTTGTAATTAATTTGAATGATGGCATCAGATAGAGCCAGCCTGTGGGCAGCCAGGAGGAGAGCCTGCACGCAAATGCTCGCACACCCGGGGACCACGGATCCCCAGGATGCTCTCACCCGGGCACCAGCATCGCTCCTCGCCAGTGGTGCCGCCAACAAACCCCTGGGCTCCCCTTATTTTAAATTAGCACCTGGGAAACGATCGCTGGGACCATGGGTTGAGCTCCAGGGTCTGCAAGGCACCTCCTGACCCCCCCCACCCCAAGATGAGCCCATCCAAACCTCTACCCTGGCTCCAAAAGCAGCCTGTGGGTGAAATGAGGAGCTGGAAGCAGCCTAAGATGCCTCTTCAGCTCGAGGCTTTCATGCTCCCCAGTAGGAAGCACAAAAGGGAATAAACCACTCCAGCGCTACAAGGATAAACCCAGCAGGAGACCCTCACACAGCCATGCGCCCCTCACCCTGGTCCACAGACCCTCTGCTTGCTTTCTTCCACCTCCTGCAAATTAAAAAAAAACCAACAACTAACCCCAATGC
>VZRU01009188.1:92335-107211 GCA_013398155.1 Pedionomus torquatus
GAGCAACCTGGTGTGGTGGGAGGTGTCCCTGCCCAGGGCAGGGGGGTTGGAACTGGATGATCTTGAAGGTCCCTTTCAACTCTAACCGTTCTATGATTCTGTGATTCTATGAAAATCTCAAGTAAATTGAAATCCAAGGAACATCTGCTGGTTTTTCATTAAGCTCGTGTTGACATCAGAGGAGGGGGGGACCATGGAAGGACAGATGGAGGAGAAAAGAGTGTGGAGGGAAAAGTGGTTTGACTCACTGCAGGCTCTTGAATTGCCTGTGGACAGGAGTCCTGTGCTTGTTCCAGGCTGGTGGCACCTCTCCTGAATGGATGCAGGCTCTGGGCATCCCGGTTTGGGCAAAACAACCTCAAATGAGGAGAACCCCCTGCCCCGATACCTGATTCCCAATGCAGGGAGGGGTCAGCGAGCGCAGGGTACGGCTGCCCACCTGGCGAGCCATCTCTGGGAAAGTAGTGGGGTCCAGGAGAGATCCCAGGGGTCTTGGATGGCTTTTCAGAGAGGAATCGCCTTGCTTGCCTTCTGCAGGGTGGCAGGGATGGGCAGGGAACCTCTGCCAGCAAAATCAGAAAGAGAATCCGTGGCAGCTGTACCGCGCTCATCGCATCACCTCTCGCTTTTTCTTTCCACCCAGATCCTACGTCCATTTGAGGAGAGGAGGAGCGGAGCCCTTCATCACTGTGAAAAATCAACACATTTCTAGTCCTCAACGCTTCAAGGCCGCAGAACGTGGCCCTGGGATGCTGCACCAGTAACAGAGGGAAAGCGTTTGTATTTTCACCAGAAATTCCCCCAATTCTTCATGCAGTCTCAAGGCTTTGGGGACCTGACACCTCAATGCATTGCAGCCGTCTCTGAGCCTCCTGACTGGGGAGGGGCTGTTCACAAAGGCTGCTGCGACAGGACGAGGCGCAATGGACTTGAGTTGGAGAAGGGTAGATTTAAGTTGAATATTAGAAAAAAATTCTTTCCTCTGAGGGTGGTTGAGCACTGTAGCAGGTTGCCCAGGGAGGTGGTTGAGGCCCCTTCCCTGGAGATATTCCAGGTGAGGCTGGATGAGGCCCTGGGCAACCTGGGCTAGTTGGGGGTGTCCCTGCGACTGCGGGGAGGTGGGACTGGATGGCCTTTGGGGGTCCCTTCTGGCCTGGAGGATTCTATGATTCTATGAAGACAGTGCTCATCCCGGTGCCTCGAAGCAGCAGGCTTGCAAACAAACCCTCCCCTCAATTAACAAGGGGTTAACACGTCTTGCTTGGGGGATGCTTTGTGAAAAACAGAAACGCTGAGGAGCTTTTTTTCAGTTTGGGCTGCTCAGCTGTAGGTTTGGGCACGCTCCTTCTCTTTGCCTCCCAAAGACGGGCCACCTCCATCCACTCAACCTGCTGTCCCCACTGCATCCTACCCCGCCAGAGCACTGCTGGTGAGTTCACACCATCTCTAGCCACACAAAGTGAGGCAAATCCCAACCTACACAGGCAATTTTGGCCCGTCTCTGTTTTTTGGGGAGCACAGCACTGGGAGGAGCCGGGGGCAGGACTCCACTCCAAGTTCAGATGAGCAGGGCTGTCCCGCGAGAGCAGGGAGGACTCACTGTCCCTCTCTCAAGTCACCAACATATTTTAAGCACACCGAGGCGATGGGTGACACCATTACTTACTGGAAAGATATTAGCAAGTGCTGGCTGCCCTCTCAGCCCTGACCCTGGTGACCACACGCCAGCCCTCCAGGACCATGCCAGTTTACAGCATAAAAACCCACAGAAGCACCCTTCAAAGCCCCTGTCTTTCCTCCAGACACACCAGTTGCCCCTGCGAGTCCACCAACGTGCCGTGCCACCCACCAGTAAGCTGTCTGGCAGCTCCCACAGCATCGCCCCGTGGTGTCCCTGGCTGTGGCTCCTGCCAGCCCCTCGCCAGGGGTGGGGGGGGGTCATTCAGTTTGACCCACAAATGCATCCTAGGGACATGAATAAAAATATATAATTATAATATAANTATAATATACATGGGCTGATTAGGACCACAGCGTGACACTGTCATTTGCCACCCCCACATCACCCGAGTTGGTAACCGGCTTGTAAATATTTCTCTGGTGATTTCGCCTCCAACTAAATCATGGTCCCGTGTCCCCAGAGAAAAAGGGACTTGCGTACCCCAACCCTTCCTTGCTGTCCCTGTTTGTCTGAAAGAAGCGGCCGAGCAGGGATGCCCAGCACCGTGGCAAAGGCAGGGATTGAAACACCAATTCCTCCGTCCTCCTTTGCTCTGTTCTTACCGAACCGCGGGTCGTACAGGCCCGAGCAGACAGCAATTAGGGCCGACAACGCTCCACAAAGAGCGGCTGGAGATCCTAACCAGGAATAGGGCACGCAGCAACGCGGAGAGGTCGAGAGAGCCAGCGGGAGGAGCAGGAATACGTTAAGGAGACATATGACTCATTACAATGGGGGAAAGGACGCTGCTGCTCCTGCTCTGGGCTTATTTTTTATACCAATTCAATTAACTCCTTGTTGTATTGCACTAATGCAAGGGCAGGCTGAGAAACGGGGCAGGGAGGACCCTCCACGCAGGGCTTCGGCTCTGCCAGGCCTCAGGAGGGTTTGATTTCTCCTCTTTTAGACCCTCCGTGGTGCCTGGGCTGGAATGAATCGATGTAGAAGCCTGGTTTGAGATGGCATCCTCTTCCCAACAACCCCCCGCGTGCTTTTAGCAAATAAAAAACCCCAAACCCCAACACTTGCCAGTTTCCAAAAGCAATTGGCATGAAAGAATTGTCCACAGAGCAAAAAGCGTGGCTCATTTTCCCCTTCACTGCAACAAGGCGGCTGGAGGAGTGAGGTAGGACTCCAGAAAGACGTCCCAGCCCAGCCTCATTTTGGCTCACTCATTTCTGTTCTTTCTTTCTCTCTCTCTGGAAAAAAGAAGTGGAAGAAAGAAGATGACAAAACCTAAAACCTTAGCAAAGACTGCACGTGAGCTTCTTCCACTGAAAACAAAGGAAGAAAAAGAGAGAGTCCAGATGTTCTCACTGCAAAAGATTTCATCCCAATTACTGCATCTTTGGGGAGCACCTTCCCGAAGTCCAAGCTGCGGTATGCCCTGGGTCCCCCTCCCTCGATCACTGGTGGTGTGGTCTCAGAATCACAGAATCTTCACGGTTGGAAGTTTAAAGCGGAGCAGCTGGGATGGAGGTTCAACCTGCAGACGCTGTGCTGCTGTAGCATTAAGGCCAGAACCAGGGTGGAGCTCCTGGATTAAGGGAAAAAACCTTAAAGATGCAATAAGGGACCCCTTGTTCGGTGCGACTTTGATCTGGAGGATTAGGGATGAGGCAATCAAGCAAAGGTGGAGAAGCTGGAGGCTCCATAATAAGATGCAATTTGCAAAGCCTGTCAAATTCATGAATTTTAACTGGAAGGATAATTTATCCAAAGGCTCGGGCCAGAGACTGTATTATTCATCACCTCCGCCACCCTCTGCTACACTATTATTTAGGATAATTCAGCCTCCAACTTGTGAGAAGCGAAGCAAGAGTCCACATAACCCAAGCCAAGGGTTCATCTGCATCAGCTACTTTCTGGATGCCTCCAGGCAGAGTCAGCCCTCCCAGATACCACACTCCGCTCACCAATAATTCCATTTGTGCTGGAAAAAAACATTTAAAAAAAACAACAAAAAACCCAACCCTCAAATCATCCAACAATTATTTTGTTTGGCCCACTGCTATTAAAAAAAAATAAAAAATATATATACATCCAAATTCCTTGTTGCTTGATTCTTGCTAACGCTGAGCACCAGCCTTCACTTTGGGCTTATTAAGGTGCCCCTTAGGTTGGGTTTAGCATCGCTGGGGGAAATCCAGGCCCCCTGCTATTGCTGGGAGAAAATCCAGGAAAAAAAAAAAGGATGAGTGCCTGGAGCCTTTAGCAGCTTATTAAGGCTGGGGTGGGGGGTGAGCTCAAAAGTGCTGGTGGTTTGGGTCCTGCCCGGACCCCGGTTTTGTGGCTCAGTAAGAGGAGGAAGAGGAGCGAGAGGGAGATGGGAAGGCAGATTTCACTCAGAGACAAAGCAGAGAAATGGTTTGTTGCTGCTTTCTGCATCTTTTTGCCCAGTCAAGTACCACAATCAACACAGAGCATCACCAAGGAACCCAGAGGCGACTGCGGCAGAAAAGAAAGGGAAGCGGATGGAAAAAAAACCCAAACCTCATATTCTTAATTTACTACAGTTAATTTTAGCCTAATTTGATCACAATGCTCTTCTGTAAATATCGGCCCTTCTTTAATAAGGCAGCATTTGCCACGGAGGCTGCAATTGCAATGTAATCACCCAGTGTATCATAAAAGACTTTCTCTGTTAATTGTTAAGAGGAACCGGAGCTATTCTGCGGCAGGTATGGGACTGCAAAGAGATAATTATAACCAGATCTAATTAGTAATTATAACAGACCTCTCCTAGAAATTGTTTTCTTACTTAAATAGTCCCCCCGCTTTGCCTAACAGACCTCAGTGCTGCTGCCAGGAGCCCAAGGGTTCGGGGCTGGGGTGTGGGTGCCGAGCTGCTGGGTCCCTGGACCCAGGGACGGGGTCCTCACCCGGTGCGGGATGGAGAACCTCAGCTCCGGTTTCCAGGCTGGGGAAGGGAAGCCGGGGAAAAATGCAGTGAGGCAGGCTGAGACAGGAGAGGGTGCTCTCGCCGCAGCGATGGAGGTGTGGAGGGAAGAGGGGTGTCCTGGTGCTGGGGTTGGGGAGGGGGAATCACAGTGCTGGGGGGTCCCACTGCTGCACCCACATCCCCAGGGATGCTCTTCCTCCTGGAGCTGCCAAAAATCAGATAAGGTGTTAGAGGAGAAAAATAGGAGGCAGGCCAGAAGGAAAGCTGGGAGATGGGTGGGAGTGGCTCTGATTTCATTTTTCAGTTGTATTAATGCACATAAACTACCCCCAACCCCAAAACCTCTCCTGTGACACAGCTCCTGCCTCCAGGGGAACCTGAGGCTCCCAGCCACACAGCAGCGCATCAAGGGAGATGCCACACGGCAGCACGGGAGATGTCCAAGTCCACAGAGACAAGAGGGTCACACACACCCAGGGTGGCAACAGTCCAGGCAGGTGGGCTTGAAAGAAACGGTTTCATTGTGGTGGAGACCTTGCTCAAATCAGCCTTTTTTTCAGTTCAATTGCAGCAAAATCTTTCATTCCAAAACTCTTCTAACCTCTGGAATCTTACCCTTCCATCCTCTTTGCTGCCTTTGAGCCAGTCAAAGGTACCTTTCCCCCTCTACCCTGTGCTCCTGGGACTCCACCTGGAGTCCTGTGTCCAGCTCTGGAGTCCTCAACACAGAAAGGACATGGACCTGGTGGAACAGGGCCAGCGGAGGGCCACCAAGATGCTCAGAGGGCTGGAGCCCCTCTGCTGTGAGGACAGGCTGAGGGAGCTGGGGCTGTTCAGCCTGGAGAAGAGAAGNAATAACCATTCTCTGATTCAACTAGGCAGCAAAGTGCCTCCAAGTTCTGCCTGGGCACCTGAGACTGAAAGCCACAGATACAGAAAATGGAGCAGCCCGTCCTGAGGAGGCTGTGATGGAAATTGCTCCACATCTAACAGGAGGTTTCCTGAGCTTGTAACCCCTCTTGCAGCCCTCTCAGAGCAGTGGGTGCTCCCTGTCCTTCATACTCCACCACCATCCTGCTGTGGACATCCTGGTGTTGCCTGTTGAGGACTGAAGCCCTGGTACCACTGAACGTCCTATGGAGGAAGGAAGGAAGCTTGATTCTTGAAGCATGGCATGGGGTGTGACTTTAGTGCAGATTTGCCCAGGTCTTTTTTGGTGCCACCTCAGAAACTAAGGAGAAAAGTATCGACAAGTGGGCAACCTTATTGATGGAGGAGTGGGCGATGACCTGACGCGGTCCTTTCTGAGAAAGCAGGTCTGAGAGGTGCTGGGAGAGGAGTAAATAAACCCAGGCAGCTGAAAGGTGGACTGGGTGGCCTAAAAGGATTTAATCTCTGATATCTAGGTTCTAATTACTGTGCTGCACGGATTCTGACCCATATTAGCCTAAGCTGATGCACTATTTTTTAATCTAGTTATTTCCTCCCAAGCAGAGCCGTCTCCGGGGGGGCTCACTCGGGCAGCAGAGTTAGCTCACAGCTGGGTACGGTCTAACTAGGCCAGCACTGTGGGACATCTTTATGATTTATTTTTTTCCCTGCATGTCTCGGTATCATTCCCAGCAGGGAACACCCGCAGACCGAAACGTGTCCACGACACACGTGTGTGGTGGTAGAAACCACCCTGTGATGAATAAGAGGGATTGGGAGGTCACCAGGGTCCAGGCCAAGGGTAAGTGATGATGGAACCAGCCTGGGAGCAGGCTCTGGGGTGGCAGCTAAAGCCAGCTGGAAGGGAGACAAGGATGGAGATGTGTGTGCTCCTAGGAGGAAGGTGGAGGCCTTGGTGAGACCTGGGAAGGGGTGAAGGACAGGTGGGTAGTCACCTCGAGGGTTGCTGAAAAGCATCTCTTGCTGAACCGGTGCTTTGCAAGTCCCTGAGCTGACCCGCTGGGAGGGACCACGTGGCAGCCACCCTGGCTCCCCATCCCACGGTGATGTCTCCAGACTCCTCTCTGAGAAGGAGTTTAGAAAGCCAGGGAGTCTTTTGTGAACCTTGACTCACTGGGACAGTCTCCCTGGCAGCTTGTCTGACCCTGTTCTTTAGGCAGTGCACAACCCAGTGTGCTTCACCATCAGATTTTGTTAAAAACACTGTTGCATTTGCCACCAAACTTTGTTAAATCCCTGTTTTGTATTAATAAATGCATTGCTGCTTCTCTCTACAAGTGCATTGCTCCATCCGCGGCAGGAGCACGTTTACAGCACGGATGGCAAAGCAAGGCACGGAGCCTGTAAATCCTCTCCTGCTGCTGTGAGAAACACGCTCATCTGAGAGCATGATTCTCCTCCAAGAGAGTGATGCTCACCCAAGAGCTTGATGCTCCTCCAAGAGGCAATGCTCACCCAAGAGCACAATGCTTCTCCAAGAGTGTGATGCTCCCCTAGGAGTGCAATACTCCTCCAAGAGCATGATGCTTCTCCAAGAATGTGATGCTCCCCTAGGAATGCAATACCCCTCCAAGAGTGTGATGCTTCTCCAAGAGTGCGATTCTCACTCAAGAGCACAATGCTCCTCCAAGAGCATGAAGCTCGCCCAAAAGTACAATACTCCCCCAAGAGTGTGATGCTCACTCAAGAGTGCGATGCTCCTCCAAGAGCGTGAAGCTCCTCCAAGAGTGTGATGCTACCCCAAGAGTGCAATACTCCTCCCAAGACTGATGAGCTCATCCAAGAGTGTGATGCTCCTCCAAGAGCATGAACCTCCTCCAAGAGTGTGATGCTATCCCAGGAATGCAATACTCCTCTGAGAGCGTGATGCTCACCCAAGAGCACGATGCTCACCCAAGAACCCAAGATGTTTTCTCAATCCAAGTCCCACCACTGAAACAAGAGTGAGCCCATCCAGCGCACACCACCGTGGTTCAGCCGCCCCCTCCCGACTCATCTGTTGCCACCTTGGAGGCTCTCTGCATCTCACCATGTTGTTGTCACCGTTCCCACCTCTCTAATCAGAGGTTCTCACTCCCAGACATCGCTGACCTTGATACCTTCTAGTTCAAGCCCCCTCTATGGCAAAGTGATTCAATTAAGTCTTGGTTCACACAGAGTGCTAAAAAAGAAGGGAGGAGGGGAAGGAAAAAAAAAGGGAGCCCAACAACAATAAAAAAACTGCCCTCTTGAGAATAATTTTCTTCTATGGATTTTTAAGACCAGCGGCTGCAGAATCACTTTCTCGTTTTTGTGCTGTCTCTCCAGTCAATAAATAAGAGGGAAATAAAGGATTTCAGAGAAAATAGAATGCAGTCAAAAGGTAAATTGTGGTCTTAAAAGCCCCTAAGAGACTGTCACAGACTTTGAAATGTTTCCTAGTTTGAGACCATTTCTTCCTGACTACATGGTTTCCGCTCCTCAATTTGCATCTCTGGGAGGTAATCTTTAAAACTGATTTTCCCCTGGCTGCATTTCATCGGCAAAGAAACTAAACAGGCTGCTGCATTACAGTAATAACATCAACATTTCAGCCACCTTCGCCTTAATTATTTCTCTGTCTTGCCAACAGGACCAGTTAAACGAGATTTATATTTGGGTGGGGAGGAGGCGGGGGGAAGTTGTGTGCGTGTGGATGGGGCAGATAACCTGGAAAAAACGATTTCTCTTGGTCCGTGTCACCAGCAGTAAAAAAAAAAAGTAAAATAAAACAAAACAAAAAAAAACCCCAACACACGAGGTAAAAGGTTTAGGCCATTTAGTAATAATAATGTCAGCATTTCACCTGTCTCTTGCTTAATTATTTCCTTCCCTCAGCTCCGCCACCTGAACCAGTTTAGATAAGATTTGAGCAGGGATAAGGAGGAAGAACCTGTATTCTCTGAAGTAGATAAGCCGCTTTTTCCAATGGAAAGGAAGAGAACGCAGCACTAAAGCCTTCCTGCTGTCTATTCCACATTTATCAACAGCCTCTTAGCAAAAGTCTTACCACTAAAAGCTTGTGAAGTTTTGCAAAATACTACCGGATAAGAGAAAAAGCACTTGTACAGACACGGAAGGGAAGCTGGAGCTTGTAAATCAACTTGTCAGCGTTTGTGTCTGGCCTATGCACACTCCAGGTCACCCCAAAAAGCACCAGAGAGGGGGAAGGGGGCTCTAGCTGATTGCTGCCCACATCTAAGGAGAGACTAGAGGTTTTGGAAAGGTCTCCTTAGTGCCTTCAAGACCTCCTGCTCTGTCCTTTATGGTCTACCTCCCGTCCAAGTTGCACACATCGTCTTTGCCCATCACCCAGGTGCTTTAGGACAAGACTCGCTCGCCAGGATGGGGCAGCAAAATAGCCTGAAGTCCTCCGTGACCTCGCAGGCAGGGAAAGGAGCCAGACACAGAGATGGGTGAGGATGTGGGTCTGGGCGAGCTGAGGCTCCTGGAGGGTCTGTAGGTGGCTCCAGCCCTGCTGGGTGCTGGGTGTCTGCCGCTCGCCGCGGGCGCCACCAGCTCCGAGCTTTGCCAAGCCACGTGTTGGCGGCTGCCAACGCGCCCCCAAGGCGCCCGCAGATGGGATGCTCGCCTGTGTGCAAACATTTACAAACACCTTGAGCGACTCGCGAAGAGGCAGCAGGTTGCTGGAAGCCGTCCATCCGCAGGAAGGGGGATCGGCAGCAGAGAGAGGGGGTTTGGTTGAGCAGGAGATGATGCTGCTAGCAGTGAGGGAGAGGAGGAGATTCTCTTGGCCAAGGCACGACTGGTACCCCAGAGAAACATTTTAAAAGTAAAAGAAACAGCTCCCCAGATAAAAAGCTGTGAGTTTCTTCGTCTCTCCCCTTGTTCTGCAGAGTCTATTTTTATTATACAATTCCCACCCTCTGGTGGCTCTGATGTTTTGCCTGCATTTCCTTGCTGACCCACAAGTCAATCCTCAAAACAATATTTGCTCAGGGTTTTGCACGTGCACATGGCTTTTTTTTCTGCTTTTGTAAATAAATTCAGGGTTGGTAAAAGCTTTCCCTCTTTCTTGATTTATAGTGGGCTGGGGAGTCCTTGTGCAAGAAGGCAAGAAAGCGTGGGGAGTTTTGGGGCTGTGATGCATGAGGAGGGGAGAGGAGAGGGAGAGGGAGAGGGTGCTTGTACCTGAGCACTACCTGCTTGCAGCCTGCCAGCTTGTGAAGGTTGAGAAACCTCCTCCAGGAATCTCCCCCCAGCTCCACACTCTCCCTTATCACCCCAAACTTGCTGGCTCTCCACCCCAGGGGAAGTTAATCATAGAATTGTAGAACGGTTAGAGTTGGAAGGGACCTTCAAGATCATCCAGTTCCAACCCCCCTACCCTGGGCAGGGACACCTCCCACCACACCAGGTTGCTCCAAGCCCCATCCAGCCTGGCCTTGAACCCCTCCAGGGATGGGGCAGCCACAGCTTCTCGGGGAAACCTCTTCCAGGGACTCACCACCCTCAGAGCAAAGAATTTCCTTGTAATATCCAATCTAAATCTCCCCTCTTCCCATTTAAAACCCTTCCCCCTTGTCCTGTCCCTCCCCTCCCTGACCAAGAGTCCCTCTCCAGCTCTCCTGGAGCTCCCTTCAGATCCTGGAAGGCTGCTCCAAGGTCTCCCCGGAGCCTTCTCTTCTCCAGGCTGAACAGCCCCAGCTCTCTCAGCCTGTCCTCACAGCAGAGAATATAGGATGCCCCTTAATAGGATCCTTAATAGGATGCTCCTGCTTCAGACCACAAGATCTGGGCTGGATTCAGCCCAGTGCCTCTTTCCGCAGAGCCACCCCGCTGCCTGCTTGTGCTTTTCAGCTCCTTCAGCTTCCCTTTGCCTGGCCTTGCCTTCCCACCCTGCCTCGCGTCTGATTATATTGGGTCTGCATGTGTAAGTACAGCCTCCTGCCATCCTAATCATCTAAAGTGGCTATTTGAATAACAGTTGTTGGTGCCTGTAGTTTCCTGTAATTTCCAAAAGGAAACAAATCCATGCAGACTGCAATTTTGCGCCTATGAATTTTGAATGAATATCTCTAAGAGCCTCAATTTCTCTTTCCCTTCCTTCCTCCCCTCCCTCCCTTCCCTTGCCTCCCAGACCCAGCTGAGCGAGACACTGCCACCCAATTGTCTGGGCCTCCCAGGGTTCTTTCTGGGGGTGGATGCTGGGCTAGCGAGGGTTGATGCCTCCCAGGAGAGACACGGTGCCACCAGCAGAGCTTGCTTGAGGAGCTGGAGGTGGTTGGATTGCACCCAACCCACAGGAGAACCTGCTCTGCAGCAGGATGAAGGGACATGGAGGCAGAAGCACCTTTGGAGCCTCAGGTGCTGGGATTTTCCACCATTGCCACCTCCAAAGCAAGCTTGAGAGGTCCTTCTCTACCCACCAGAGCTCTGGTGGAACCTGTCCTTTGGAGATGCCACTGCTGGCCAAGCTCCTCACCGAACACACAGCAGCTGCAAGGCATCCCTCCTCCAGAGCTGATTTCTGTGACAGTGAGTCCCTATTTATAAACCTTCTCCCTTTCAAGTTTCCCCTCCTGTTTGGATGTATGCAGCTTTATGACAGTGAGGGTTCTCCTTTTTATGACATTGTTGTTTTTAAAGTGTTTTTATCACCTGGTTTTATTACAAAATTACCGTGCAGCACCCCAAGTGCCACAGCAGTGAGGCGGGAGAGGGGCTCTGGAAATGCAGCAGCTCTTTCCCGAGCAGCTTGCTGCCTCGCTGGGGACGTGGCTGTGATTTGGTGATGGATGGATGGAGCGCTTGTTATCCAGTGTATTTTTATCCATCGATATATAAAGCGCTTTGTGATCCCAGCGGATACAAGGCACTATATAAATGTAAATCATTATCATTAAATACCTTCTGCATCTTTTAAACCTACCAGTCAGAACCAAATACATACTGGGGCAGCTGGTATCTGGGCTTTCACTGGTGAACCCAATGCAAGAGGCGTGATATTTGCCTTTTTTAGCAATTAAATGTGATATCATGAAAGACTTTTCCCCTTGCCGTTTTTTCACGCTGCCTCCGACTTGAAAGTTACTTCTCACCCACTACAAGAAATCTCTGCAGAGCTCCCTGGCCACGACCTGAATAAGAAGCAGCCCCCTCGGGTGCGCGGATGCCCCCCCCCGACTTTCCAAACCCGGGCGTAGCATCCCAGTGCGTCGCCAGTGAGAGCAACCCCCACGTGCTGCTGGGTCACGGGGAGGAGAGCTCAGCTCCTACATGATTTATGACTCAAAGGAGAATACAGGCACTTGTCTCCAAAAGGTACGACTCCGCGGAATTTCCGCTCGGCCGCTGCCCGACCCCAGAAATAACGGACTGCACAAAACCTGCGGGATGTCGGCCCCGTCGCAGCCGTAGCTGCGATGAACACGGGTTCATGGCAGATCATGGTTACGACCCAAACTTTCTTGTTTCTACTTCACCCTGGTCCTTTTTTCCCCCCCTTTCTTTAGGGGAGGGATCTGAGCCTGAAGGACTCGCTCAAGGAGCCTGGAGGCTTTTGGCATCCAGGACTCCTGTGTTTCCACCCAAACCATAAATCACTGGATTCCCTTTCCAGCCAGGAGGACAAGCCCAGCAGGCAGCACGCTGGGTGTCTCTTCTCTGTTTTCCCCACCAGCGCTAAGCCTGTATTTTGTCACTAAAGTTCATCTTCTTCCTTCCTGCACCTCCAGCAAAGCCACCCAGCTGCCAGCTGCTGCCAGCTCCTCCCTGCTGGAATTCATCTCCAGCTGTTCTACACCCAGGGAGATAGAACCATAGAATGGTTAGAGCTGGAAGGGACCTTAAAGATCATCGTGTTCCAACCCCACTGCCCTGGGCAGGGACACCTCCCACCACACCAGGTTGCTCCAAGCCCCCTCCAGCCTGGCCTTGAACCCCTCCAGGGATGGGGCAGCCACAGCTTCTCGGGGCAACCTCTTCCAGGCAACCTCTTCCAGGCAACCACCCTCACAGCAAAGAAGTTCTTCCTAAGACCCAATCTAAATCTCGCTTCGTCGAGTTTAAAACCCTTCCCCCTTGTCCTGTCCCTCCCCTCCCTGACCAAGAGTCCCTCTCCAGCTCTCCTGGAGCTCCCTTCAGATCCTGGAAGGCTGCTCCAAGGTCTCCCCGGAGCCTTCTCTTCTCCAGGCTGAACAGCCCCAGCTCCCTCAGCCTGTCCTCACAGCAGAGGGGCTCCAGCCCTCTCAGCATCTTGGTGGCCCTCCGCTGGACCCGTTCCACCAGGTCCATGTCCTTTCTGTGTTGAGGACTCCAGAGCTGGACACAGGACTCCAGGTGGGGTCTCAGGAGCGCAGAGCAGAGGGGCAGAATCCCCTCCCTGTCCCTGCTGGTCACGCTGCTTTTGCTGCAGCCCAGGCTGGGGTTGGCTTTCTGGGCTGCCAGCGCACACTGCCGGCTCCTGGGGAGCTTCTCCTCCACCATCAGTCAGATGGGCAGAATCACCTCCCATGGTCATGCAATGCAATGCAATGTGTCTTCACTCCAGTTTCTACTTCCCACACCCAGCTCTAGAGGAGCCTCAGAAATAGCAATCATTTCTTGAGTCACTGTACAGTTGCCTCGGGAGAAGGATGAACCGTACAGAAGCAGCCACTCGAGTGGGGGCTGCACCGGGTGGATGCCATTGTGGTGGGGACTCCAGGAGCCATGTGTTTGGCAGGTCAGATGCCAACCCTAAGCTGAAAAGCATCAGTGCACTTGCTGGGGAAGGATTTTCCGCTGTCTTTCCCCAGAAGGAGATGACTGATGCAGGGCCAGGCCAGGCTGCACTTGGGAGCCCTGATCCCAAGTGCTGGGGACCGGCTGTCCCGAGGGGCCAGGAATCAACAATGTCTCATTTTCCCTTGTCACAATGAGCAGAAGGGACAGAGTTGGGAAGCTCTGATGTGTCATGGGTCAAAGCCCTGGCTTTTAACCTACGTCCGTACTAATTTGCAAGCAGCGGTTGCAAATGTTTTGCAATATTTGATAAAAGGAACAAGGTTTTTCCACCCCCCCCCATATTTTCCCCAGCCTCCTCTGCCCAGGGGAGATCTTCCATTTAGCTACATTTTCCTTTCTCATTTCATGCTGTAATGGAGATTCGTCATAGGTGTGAAATCCATAGCTCGCTGTGAATCCTTTGTCTCTCTCAGCAGAGGTCAGGGTTGGGCATGTTGGAGGAACCCGAGAGCTTCATCCCTGTCCCCCCGGGGGGAAGAGCCTCAGCCTAATTCTCAGGATGAGAGAGAGAGAGAGGGGTCCTGGCTGGGTGATCCAATGTCATGTCCATGCTCACCCACCTTTCTTTGCCACCTGAAGTGGTCCCTCGTTTGGGGTTTATTGCCCCTTTTGGGTACTGTGCATTTTGGGCAGTGTCTGGGGTGTGGACTCCTGCACCCTGCTGTAGCTCAGCACCCACCGCATCATCAGAAGCACCCCCAGGATGGAGAGGGAGCACACAAGCTACATACTCGTGGGTTATAGAACTGCTCATCTCATGGCAGCTTCCAACACCAGCCTGGGCAGGGATTGCAGGGAGCCCACAGCCAGAAGGCTTTGCACAGCCCAGGAAGGAAGCACCGTCCCAGGGCAGGCTCCTGGCTGTTGTGAGCCCAAACAAATCTGAGATGCCTGCAAGGTCAGCTCCTATTTCAAGCACACCAGGCACCTTTAAATGCCCTCAAGAAAAGAGTAATAACCCCTTCCAGAGGGCCATTTGTCCAACCTCTGCTTAGCATGAGATGAATATCCTGGAATGAGGGATGCTATTTGCCCATTAATTACAAAGAACACCCACAGGTCAGTCACTAGGATGTAGCTATCCAGTTTTGAAGCCCAAGCTGAGCTAAAAGGAGCACCACAGCCCCAAAGCCATCCCCGTCCTACCATGAGATGAGAGGTGCTATAAAAGCAAATGCCACTCGAAAACACCAGGAACAGCTAGAAATGTGGTGGATTTGTAACAAGAAGAGAGATTCATCAGAGGGTTCAGCAACTCCTTCTCCACCATGACCTGGGAAGGCTGCTGGTTGCAGCTGGCAGCTGTGCTAGGAAGCCTGAACCCTGCCATGGCTGGACAACGCTTACAGGAGTGGAGGGGAAATGCAAAATGTGGGAAAAGCAACCCAGGATAGGGCTGGCCAAGCTCTCAGAACTAAGAAAGTTCATCCCTCCAGGCTGGCTGAAAGCGGAGAATCATAGAATCATAGAATGGTTAGAGTTGGAAAGGACCTNAACCTCTTCCAGGCAACCACCCTCACAGCAAAGAAGTTCTTC